>PVJD01002976.1:0-179661 GCA_004026545.1 Mormoops blainvillei | reverse complement strand
CCCTGTCAGGGCACATGCCGTGGTTGCAGGCCAGGTCCCCAGCTGGCGGCATGCGTGAGGCAAGCAATCAATGTTTCTCTCATACATCGATGTTTCTCTCCCTCGTTCTCCCTCCCTTCTCATCTCTCTGTAAATAAAATCTTTTTAAAAAAAGAATCAAATACTAAATATTTCCGATTTTGTGGGCCCTATGTCTCTGTTATAGCTCCTCAGTGCTGCCGTTATAGCATGAAAACAGCCATAGACAATACATCAACAAATAGATATGGCTGTGTTTCAATAAAACTTTATTCACCAAAGCAGATGGCAGGCCAGATTTAGCCCACGGGCCTTTCAGTGTTGATCCCTGCAAAAGCTATGAGCCCCAGAGGGCAAGTGCCTGGTCTGCCTCCTTCACAGCTGACACTCCAACGGCTCACTCCATAGGAATCCCAATATCGATTGAATTAATATATAGGACATGGGAGGCAGCACATGCGAGGTGTCTGATGTAGAGCAGAGGCAAATGTTGGTAGGTATAAAGCTCTTTTCTCCCTCACAACAATGTACTTTCCAATTTACAAACAGGGAAACTTAGGCCCAAATCAGCTCGGGTTGCAAAGTCAAGTTTGTCTCTAGTCCCTAAATCACCTGCTTCCCTCCAGAGTTTTTAGTGGTTTTCTAGCAGTCACCTGACCACTAAAAATGTCAGCTAAATCAATGCGGAAAGGACACTCATTGCTTCAAGAGCTTCCACAGTGACTGGCTGGACCCCCAGAGACCACCCCCTCCGCCACCTACTAATGGGTTCATCCCATTAGCAAAGGGACTAGAACTTCTAGAAGAAACTAGGTTAAAGCCCTGGCCTGGTTGGGTGACTCAGTTGGTTGGAGCATCATCCTGTGCACCAAAATGTTGCAGGTTCAATCCCTGGTCAGGGCACATAACTAGGTTGTGGGTTCGATCCCCAGCCTGGACTCATACGGGAGAGAAATCAATGTTTTTCTCTCTCATCTCTCTCTCTTTTACACACACACACACATCTCTCTCACACATCTCTCCCACCTCTCTCACACACACACACATACACACCTCTCTCTCTCCCCTTAAAAAAAATAAAATAAAATAAAATAAATATATTCTTGAGTGAGGCTTTAAAAAAATTTTTTTAGCAAAAAATTAAAAATAAAAATAAACGAAAAACGGGGTCAGCTCTTGTGCGCATTCACGCCACCTCCACCTCTTGGCAATGTTTACAAAACCCTCATGAGAAAAGACTTGTGAGGCCCAAGCTCCCTGCTTCCCAGGCCACATTCCAGCCTCCAGTTGTAGGGCCACACTCCAGAGGCCAGCAGAGGGAACACTTCACAAAGTCTGGAGAGCCATACTCCACGGAGCCAGCCCAACGAAGATCCGGGCAGCCCAAGGCACCAGGGCTAGTGGAGGGGTGGTCACGCGTCCTCACCACGGTCAGTCAGAAGGTTAGTGCTGAGTCATGCCGCATGCCAGGGAATTAGTCACAGCCCCTGAGGTCTCTCCCCTGGTGCAAGGCCCAGCAGACACATGCAGTGGCAGCAACCCTCAAGGGTTTAATGGGACGCTTTGCCCCTTTCACCTCAGACAGGAGGCTGGCAGGAAGAGCACCAGTGTAGGTCCTGCCAGCTCTCTCTCCAGGCTCAAGACCAGGAATCAGTCTGGGGAAACCAACACTGCAATGTGCTGGGCAGACCTGCCTGCAATTTGCAGGGCCCTTGAGCAGGCTGATGGTTTTCTGCTTGAGATCGCAGGAGGCTTTCTGCCAAGCTCGGTGGGCTTTTCCTTTCAATAGTCCTTGATCTGTACTGGGCCAGGTCACCCTCACCTCTCTCCTGGACACCCGCCCAGCCCCCTTCCTGGGCTGCCATTCAGCCCTCTCCCACCTATTCTCCACATGGTAGTGGGAGGGATCTTCTCAGAATCCTAATCTGATCCTGTCAACTCCTCCCTAACCCATTCCACATACCTGAATGGTTTCTCAGTGCTTTTAGGGTAAACCCAACTCCTACGCACCTAGCCCTACCCACGTCAGCTTTTGCCACTCACTCCTTTGCTCACCCCCGCTGAGGTACATCCTAGATATTTCTAGCCCCTTCCTGCTTAAGACCTGTGGCAGCCAGCCTCCAAGGGGGCCCTCAACATTCCTCACCACTCAGCATTCACGCTGTCGTGAAGTTCTCTCCCACAGAATCAAGGTAGGTCTGTGTGGCCGAGAGAATACGGCAGAAGCAAAGGTATATGACTTCTTAGACTAGGTCATAGAAGCCATCACAACACCAACTTGTTCTAGTGAGGGAAACCAGCCACCATGCTGTAAGGATGCTCAAGCAGCACTACAGGGAGGCCCATGGGAAGAGGAACCAATTTCTCAGCCTGGTGAATGAGCCACTTCGGAAGTGGCTCCTCCGGCCCCAGTCAAGCCTTCAGATAACTGTAACAGCCAGTATTTGTACCTTCTTGAGAGGCCTGAAGCTAGAGCTAGTCAGTTTTGCTGCTTCTAAACTCCCAACCCACAGAAATCCTGAGGAATACACACAGGTATTGTTCTAAGCCACTAGACTTTGGGGCTTTTTGTTATGCGGTCACAGATACTTTTTGCAAGGTTTCTGCACTCACTGTTCCCAGAACCTGGAAAGTCCTGTTGCTCTGTGTGTCCACTTCTCATACCTGGAGAATCTCTAATCATTCTTCCTATTTGGTCTTAACCATCACCTCCTTCAGGCAGCTTTTCCTTTCCTCTTACAACCCTATCAGGTATCTGATAGGCCCTTAGAACTACAGCTCTTTCTTTCAGAGCCGTTACTGAAGCTGCCAATCATGTATTTCAGGGTGATGGTTTACGTCAGCCGTAACCCCACATAGGCCCAGTGAAGTGCCCAAGATACAGTTGGCATGCAATAAAGAGTTCGGAAGTATTCAAGGGTTAGGGTAGGATGCCTGTTATCCCACACTAAAATCTCAGTTTGCAAATAACCATCAAAAACAAGTGCACGCCCCCTTTTATTCAGCTCTTCTACTTCCAAGGAGCTCTCTTAAAAATCCACTCACCCACATCTGCAAAATGAGAAGCGGACACAGCTATTCGCTGAGCCTTGCCTGCAGCAAAAGAGGGAAAAACGGAGTTCTCCATCAGTGATGATTAGCTACAGAAATTGTGCTCCGTTCGTAGAGTGACAGACCCCAAAACAACAAAAGCCAAAAGGGTATTTTTCCACATAACGCGATAGAGATTGTTTTCTATCTCTAAGTGAAAATAAAATACACATGTAGAGCAGAATGCATAGTGTGCTGTTTATGTAAAAAAGGGTGGGGACAATTATGTGTATTTACTTGTCTATACAGAAAACCTTGGGAAAGAAACATAACTTCCTGGAGATAAAGAATGTTAACTAGCAGGGTGGAAGTTGTGGGCAGGAAGAGGAATTTTTCTGAATATCTTTTTGCCCTTTCGAATGCCGGAACATGTGGCTACGTTATTTATGTCAAAAAAGAGAAAAACAAAACAAAACTGGCAGAGCAGCGGGGAAAGGGTGGTCTTTTCAATAAATGGTGCTGGGTCAGTTGGATGGCCATATGGAAGAAAGTGAACTTTGATCCCTACCTCAAACCACATACAAAATTCAGTTCCAAACATCTCGCAGATCTAAACAGGAAAGCAAAGTCAAGAAAGCATTTAAAATAGGACATCTATGCTCTACATCTCTGTGATTCAGGGGTAGGGAAGTGTTTCTTTAACAGGACACAAAGCACAGAAATATGTTAGGTTGTATTAAAATGAATTTGTTTATTAAAGGCACCCCTTAAAGACAAGCCACACATATCTGCTGATCTAGGATTCATATCTAGAATATATACAGAACTCCTTCAAATTAATAAACAGACAGACAAAGCCCTCTTTTACCAAGGAGACAAAAAAAGTTGAACTGGCATTTCACAAAAGGAGATACACGAATGGCCAAGACCGATACGGAAAGTTGTTCGACTTCATTAGTCATCAGGGAAATGCAAAACGAAGCCTCAAGGTAATGTCAGCTCCCACCCACACCCACCCACACGAGGATGGATATAATGAAAAAAGGAAAATTGGCAAGTGTTAGCAACACCAGAACTCTCCTGCGTTGCTGGGGGAGTTCCACATGGTACAGTCTCTTTGGAAAACAATTTGTCTTTATTTACTAAAGCTAAACATGTGCCTGCCCTATCACCCAGCAACTCCACTCCTGGAATGCGTGCTCTGGAATGCGTGCGCATATCCACCAAATGACGTGTACAAAAATGTTCATAGCGGCTTTATTCACAATAGCCAAACAACTTAAGGCCATGCAAATGTCGAACGCCAACAGGAAAGACGGTAGTGTCCTTTTTATACAGTGAAATACGACACACTGGGGTCACAGATTTTTTTCCATAAAGGGTCAGATAGTAAATATTTTAGAATTTGTGGGCCATACTCTCTGTCACAACAATTCAGTTCTGCCGTTGTAGTGTGAAAGCAGCCATGGGTGATTTTGTAAATGAGCGGACATGGCTGTATTCCAATAAAACTTTATTGACACTGAAATTTGAATTTTATGCTCTGTTCACATGTCATAAAATGTTTGCTTTTGATTTTTTTCCAACCCATTAAAAATGTAACAACCATTCTTAGCTTATAGTTTATACAAAAAGAGCTATGGGATGAATTTGGCCCATGGGCCTTAGTGTGCGGAACCTTGATATTTAGCATCAAGAGTGAGCACTGTACAATTAGAGACAAATCTACATGCAAAACTACAGGCAAATCTCAAAAACATTAGACTGTGTGAGAAAAGCCAGGCATAAACGAGCACGTTATCCCCTGATTTTGTTTATATACGTCACCAGGGCTTCCCTCCTCCCTTCCTTCCAAGACACTTGTATAGATCCCACCTTGCCTCCCTCAGCCCACCCAACCCTCATATCAGCCTCCCTAGGTCCCATGGTCACCAGCCATTACGGCCACCAGGCAGGCCCTAAAGAAAAACTGTGGTGAGACCTGCATGAGAGTCACCCACCTTCTGGCACAAGAAGTAAAACAGCACAACAACAGCGTCCGCTCCTCAACTGCAAAGAAAATCGTCCACACCACACAGAGCAGGGATGAGAACCGGGCCTGCCCTGGCCATTAAATCAGAGAGACGTCACGTGAAGCACCGCCTACCTGGAAATAACCACTAATTACCCACAACCGCCTCGCCAAAGGTAATCACCAAGTTATTCAAACTCCCTGGCGAAGAGAGCTTGGGGGAGTCTCTAGAAGTTCCCTGGCTCTTTCAGCTGTGGCCGAGGAGTCCCGAGCCCGCTGAGCAGGTGGAAGGAGCCAGAGGGGCACTGGGTGATCCTCAAGCTGAACATCACCAACATTTGGAGCCAAATAACCCTTTGTCACGGGAGCTGCCCGGTGATTTCAGGGCGATTAGCAACACCTCGGACCTCTATCCACTGCATGCCAAGAGCGCTCCTCCCCCCAGGAGGGACAACCAAAAATGTCTCCATAATTGCTGAATGTCCCCTGGGGGTATGGAATCGTCCTGGGTGAGAATGACTGATTTAGCCTCAAGGAAATGACAACGCGGTGACCTTGTCCTAAGTTCCTGGAGGCACTATCTTACAGCCCTAAAACAGCCCTCAGCCCAGCATTTTGAAAACTGTAAGTCACCCGTGGTTCACATCAGTGGTGCAGAATAAAATTGCAGAGTCCTGGGTTCTGGGATCGGATCCTCTGGGCCCTGGTAGAGCCCAGGAAGCTGTATTTTTTTTCACAAGCCCCCAACTTGTGACAGTTTAAGAAGCAATTTCCCCCAGCTCTATTGAGGTATAAGGGGTAAATAAAAATTGCATGTATTTAAGATGTACTGCTTGATGATTCGATGTACGTATACCTTGTGAAATGATTGCCACAATCCAGCTAATTAACACACCCATCACCTCAGTCATGATTTTTTAAAGTGTAGTGAGAACAGTACTGTTTTAGCAAATGCCAATTATACGATACAGTATTATTAACTATAATCACCATATTGTACATTAGATCCTCAGAAATTATTTGTCTTAAAACTGAAAGTTTGTGCCCTTTGACCAATACCTCCCCAATCCCCCCATTCCCCAGCCCCTGGCGATCACTGTTCTATTCTCTGCTTCTGTCAGTTCCATTTTTTTAGATGCCACATGTACATGAGATCAGATCAGACAATATCTGCCTTTTTGTGTCTGGCTTATTTCACTTAGCATGTTGTCATCTAGGTTTGCCCACGCTGTTGCAAACGGCAGGGTTTTCTTCGTTATGGTTGAATATGGCTGAATTTCTTCCATGGTGGGCGTGTGTCACATTTTCTTTACTCATCCACCAATTGATAGACATGGAAGCCGTTTTTGTATCTTGGCTGCTGTGAATGACGCTGCCATGAGCACGGGAGCACAGATACCTCTTCGAGATACTCTTTTCCTTCTCTTTGGACATACATCCAGAAGTGGGACTGCTGGATCATACGGTAGTTCTATTTTTAATCTTTTGAGGAACCCATACTGTTTTCCATAATGGAAACATGCCACCATTGCATTATATGTTTATTTTTATGGACTGTCTAGAATGTGAGATGTCTGAGGGAAGGAATAAAATAGGGCATTCAATACGTATTTCGAGAGACTCAGATTCTTTTTTAACAAGTTTATTGAAGTGAAATTTATATACCACAACAATTGCACATATTTTCATGTAAAAATCAGTGGCTTTCAGTAAATTTGCCAGGCTGTGCAACTATCACCACAATCCAGTATTAGAATATTTTCATCACCCCAATAAAACCTGTAAACCTGTAAACCCAATAAAACCTCCTGTCTGTTTACAGTTAATCCCTCCCTGTTCGTACCTCCAGCCCCAGGCAACCACTGAGCTACACTTTGCCTCTATAGATTTGCCTCTTGTGGACAGATTATGTAATAGAATCAGACAGTAGGCGATCTTTTGTGTCTGTCTCCTCTCATTTAGCATAATTAAGTTTCATCCATGTCACTGTGTGTGTGACTATTTCATTCATCTTCACTGGTGAATTTTATTCCAATGTATGGATAAACCACATTTCATCCATTACCAGTCGATGGATATTTGAGTTGTTTCCACTTTAGGGCTATTATGAAAAATGCTGCTCTGAGCATTCACATAGAAGTCTTTGAGTGGACATGCACGTTCACTGCTCCCGGGTAAGGACCTGAAGTCAAATTTCCGGGTCGTACGGTAAGTTTATGTGTGCCTTTGTAAGAAACTGCCAGGCTGGTTTCCAAAATGGAAGTACCGTTCTGCACTCCAGGTTGAGGTTATTAACACATCCATTTCATAGATGAAGAACCCAGCTGAGACTTGTGAGGCGACCCACCCGAAAGTCCTACTTGGGTTGTCAAACGCTGATTTAAGATTCAAATCTATTTTTTCCTTTACTTTAGAGAATGCACTCCACTTATACCACAGTTGTCACTGGAAATGAATCACATCCTGTTCCCTTTTTAACAGATTTAACTAACCCTGGACAAGACTTTTAGGGAAAGGTGATGAACATTGGACGTCTGAATTTGGGGAAAGTACATTTGTTTTGTAGACAAATGAGAAAACTGGTAGGACGTGAGGATGGGGAGATAGATTAGAAACCCTTTGATGACTCCTTCAATGATCAGTCCAGGCAACAGTTAGTTATTCATGGACGATCATCCCGTTGGGGAACAGTTGGACGGGGAATTTGCAAAAGTGGGATCAGGCTGATGGCATCTGAACCCCCTGATTAGTCTTAACCATCAGTAAAAGAGACAGCCAGATAGCATATCCTCCTGCTGGAAGCTTCCGGCACCACCTATGAAGAATTGAAGCCAAAACTATCAATCTTAAATTGGACTGGGGAAGAGGAACGTGACAAAAGGGGATGCCATCAATTAATCCCAAATTATGAAACTTTCCAGGGCAAACCACCTGCTTTCTTCAACAAATGAATTACTAAACCTCAGTTTAACAAGGTTAAATAGGTAGTTAAGCCTATTGTTTAACAAGGAAAGTTTGTTAAATAATACTTAAGAAATTCAGTAACTAAATGCCATGTGAAGGCCTTATTTGCATTTAATTCAAATAAATAAAATGTTAAAGAAGGAAACAGTGGTTAGATGATTATAGGAGGTCAACATACAAGGGTAAGATTAGAATGAGAATCCAAAGGAATGTAGATTTCAATAAACAAGTTGAGAGGACAGAAATGTAAGACAGTGTGGGATAAATATACTGGATTATGAATAAATGTATTTTTATACAATTGTATTAAAAATAATAGACATATCTGTAAAAAACAAACAGATGGGGAAATTTTAACACTGACTGATACTTTTAATAAGTATAATCTTGGTATTGTGGTTAACTTGAAAAAAAAAATGTTGCTTTCTTTTGAAGGTAAAAGTGGTTTATCTACAAGGAAATGATGTGATGTCCTCCAATTTTCTTAAAGATATCCGGTGGGTAATAACTGATTCAGAAGAATGGGTGATAAAGGAGTAGAAGTTTGATAAGTAACAGGCTATTTACAGAGTCTCAAAATACCACCCCACAAGATAATTAATAATTATGAGGGAGAAAATAGTAACCTTAATGTGGAGAAACTTGGCAGATACCACCAAATGATCCAAGTTAACATGGCTAGTAATGAGGCTAATTGAGAAAAACACATTACTTCTGTGTTATTTCTGTCACCAAAAAAATGCATAGCCTGAATGTAATCATGAGGAAACATCAGACAAACCCAAGCCAAAGAACGTTCTACGAAGCAACTGACCTATATTTTCCAAAAATGCCAAGGTCATAAAAGATAAAGGTTCAGAAACTGTTCTGATTGAAGGAAACTGAAAAGATAACTGAATGCAACAAGTGGTCTGGGATTTCCTCCTGCTATTATAAAGGTCAGTAATGAGGCAATTGGTGAAATCTGATTAAGGTTTATAGATTTCCTGATTTTGATCATTTTACTGAGGACATATAGGAGGAATGCCTTGTCCTTAAGAAACAAAATATTTAGGGTTATGGACGGATGATTGATAGGTACATAGATAGATAGATAGACAGATAGAGAGATAGATAGGTTTAAGTGGGTGGATGGAGGGAGGGACAGATGGACAGACAGACAGGAGCCTGGATGCTAATCGGTAGGCATCTGTCCTTCTTACCCAGGACCAATTTCCTCTGAAGCCCTTTTGTGTAAGAAATCCACTTCTCTTTCTTTTTTTAACTTTCAAGCCTCAGAGTCCACGTATTTGAAGTGTGTGGACGAAGTCTCCAGCCGAGGGTCAGGCACGCATTTCTCTTTCTTAAAAGTTACTAATATTTTGTTTTTTCTGTCATTTGCAGCTGAGCCTAATCTCGATATCATTATTAAAAGAAATACTCCAAAAATCATGAGGTGACATGAGGAAGCTACCATGTCACTTATAATAATAATGATGATGGCGAGACATGAATTTTTGTTGAATTGGCAGCATATGCCAAGAGAGTTCAGCTGCCCAGAGGCTGCAGAAACCAGAGACTCACTGTGTAGAATTGTTAATGGCCGCATGTGGCTATTTACATTTGAATTCATTCAAGTTAAAATTTATCATATTTTGCCATGTATAATGTGTACTTTTCGCCCAAATTTTTGAGGGAAAAATATAAAGATGCGCGCCATACGTGGGTGTAATGATTACATGCCGTGGGTATCACAACCCTGTGTATAATGCGCACGAAAACGTGGGTGCACGTTATGCACAGGAGCGCATTATACACGGCAAAGTACAGTAGTTCCTGCATCACACTAGTAGTCATAGTTCAAGTGCTAAATTGCCCACAAGTGTGCAGGGCAGCTATGGCACAGTTCCATCAATGCAGAAAGTTCTACTGAGATTACAGAGTCCAGGCTTTTTCTTAGACTATGGTCCCAAGATGATGCCTGAAGGGGTCTGGTGACAAGTATGCATTGCCGAGGTCACTCCAGACCTCCTCAATCAGATTCTCTCACTGCAGAGCCTAAAAATCTGCATTTTTTTCCTTTTTTTTATTGTATTTATTTATTTTTAGAGAGAAGGGAAGGGAGGGAGAAAGAGAGGGAAACATCAATGTGTGGTTGCCTCTTGTGTGCCCCCTACTGAGGACCTGGCCGGTAACCCAGGCATGTGCCCTGATTGGGAATCGAACCTGTGACGCCTTCGGTTCTCAGGCCAGCACGCAATCCACTGAGCCACACCAGCCAGGGCAGAATCTGCATTGCAACAGGTTCTTCCAGGTGATTCTGGTGCTTCCTAATATCCAACAGCCTCATTAGGGGAAAAGGAGGTCAAAGTCATCTTGCATATCTGTAGGTTGGTCCCTTCCATTCTAGGCCCCAGTATTTGAGATATCAGTTAAGCAGATCTTCAGGATATTGAGGAGGATCAGATGTGACTGCGATCTTCAATCAAGGACTGCCTGGGTTCAAATCCCGACACTTCCGCTCACATACGTGACCTTGGGCAGTTCATTTGACCTCTCTGTAACTCAGTTTCCTTCCCTGTTAGGAGCGCTGGTGATAGTGCCTGAGTACTCCGAAACTGTTGCTTCCACTATTTCTTTTTCATACCACACTTAACACTTACTGAAATGGCCATCATTTGCTCTTCCTTTCATTCATTTTACAAGCATTTATTGAGTGCCTACTGTGTGCTGGTCACTGTCCTGGGGCCAAGCAGTGAAGACAGACACCAACCCCTGCTGTCATGGAACTAGCATTCTAAAGGGGGAGATAGAAATGAAACAGGGTGAGGCAAAATGTGTTCCATGTTCAAGAGTAGCAAGAGAGGCAGACAGGAAAACAAACCTGTGCATGGCGAGGTCAGAGGCCTCACCCAGGCTGTCATATTTAAATGTAGACCTGAAGGAGGAGGGAAGAGTCACAAGGACGTCTGGGGGAAGACCATTCCAGGCAGAGGAAACAGCAGGTACAAAGGCCCTGTGGTGGAAACATGCCAAGTGCTGTTTAACATGCTAGGGACACAGTGGTGAATAACATGGATGCAATCCTATCTTCAAGTGTTTCGTATTTTAATGGGGGAAGGCAGATAAACTGTTACATAATACACTGCCAGGTGGTAAACAGGCAAAGGGCTAGACAGAGAGGGACGAGGTTGGTCCGGGCAGGCTTCTACAAGGAGGTGGCATTTTAGCAAAGGCCTGGAGGAGTGGGAGGAAGCATATGGGTGTCTGGGAGGAATTTATCAATTCTTGCCTGGCCTATGCCTCTCCCTCCCAGTCTCAGTGAGGGCTCAGGTTTCCAAACGGAGGTTGTCTTTGCACTGCGGGAGGAAGGGGAATTCCGATGGGGGTGCAGGCCTTTCAGCCCCTGGCTTCTGTCTACCTCACTCCTCTCTCCCTGGCTGCCCTAGTGTCTGTGCTGGTGTTGCTGGGTGAGGCTTCAGCTTGGGCCTCTCGTGTTCCCAATCAGAGCTCAGAGCTTCAAAGGAGCCACTGGGCCCTGTGCCTCAGCTGTGTTCCATCTGAGCTTCTGGTTCTGGGCGGGGCTGGCTGGGGCCGGCAGCCCACATTTCCACGGCAAAGAGGGTGTTGAGGATACTTTCTCTGGCCCATTGGTAGAGTTGGCAGGATCTCAAATCAGCCCATCTGAGTTCCAATCCAGACAGGCGCTGCCCCAACTGCGGCATGACCCTGAACAGCTCACTTAACTTCTCTGAACCCACATCTCCATAAAAGTTCACAGTAACTCCCACCACCCGAGGATTCACACCTTCGTGCCTGGGAGGTGCTTGGTCAGCCATTCCTCCGAGGAATACGGAGCTCTGAGGGGCCATCTGGGCCTGCGGTCCCCAACATTCTCTCTCCAGCTCCCAGGGAAAGACATGTATTTGGGATGGAGAAGGGGGTCCCCACCACCCACCAGATCTTTCTTTGAAAGAAAGCAGGGAGGACCCAGACAACTGCCCTGGGGAAATGCCAGCGTTGATCCCATTTTCTCAGAAGACACTGCGATCCCAGTCTGGGCAGGGCTAGGGTGAGGGCACAGAATGGAAAGGCTGACAGAAGGTGGTGAGCTGCCGGCGCAGCAGCTACCCTCCCCCATCCCATTCATCCCCAGCCACAGGGCGCTAATGGGGGAACTACGGCCTTAAACCTGAAAAGACACAGGCATCAGAAAGAGAAAATGAACCGTTTATTGGCCTGGGCCTTGTCTCAGACATTGGAGGGGCACCTGGGGAGCTGAATGAGGGGAGACAAGCCCCCAACTGGCTCCTTGACCCCACCAAAGCCCCTCCCAGCCTTTGCATTCACAAAAAATCATTTTGAGGCGTAATGTTTCCTTCCCCAAGGTGAGCTGCAGCCCAGCTCTCAAGTGGGGAAGCAGGCCAGCGATTATGAAGGGGTCAGTCTGGACCCAGACCCCTCTTTGGCAGCTTCAACACAGACATAAGGAGACAGAATAGCATCCATTCTGGGGAAACACGGTGGGGACAGGGGGTCGCAGGCATCACACACGCAAACACAGACACACGCAGACACTGACAGACACACATAAATATACATTTGTACCGCAATGATCCTTCTACCTATCCACAGGATTTAGCAAAGTCCTGATGGGGCAGGTTGGAGGAGAGCCCCCACAAATGTCCTCAGCACCTCCACTCCCTGTTCCGTCCAATAAACTTGAAAGGAGGCACAGCGGGCTCAAGGTTGCCCTGCCTTAGGAGATCTGGTACCCCAGCTGGGGCTGGAGGTGGAAGTAGGCTGTATAGGTGGTTGTTTTTTTTTGTGGGGTGGAAAGGTCCTGAGCTAACAGCTCTGCCAGACTTTCTCAAGTCCCACCCTGTGCCACTGAGAGACCCAGAGGCCTCCTCGGCGCCTGCCCGCCCCCATCCCCGGACAGGTTTTTCTAGCCCTTGGTGATTTCTCTGTGCCCCAAGTAGTGCCACTGTCCAATGAGGTCTGAAAATGGGACTCGGCCCCCTCCCCCTCCAGCCCATGGTTTCCTGGCATCTCGTGGAGTAAGAGGAAAGGGAAGAAGTGGCCAAAGTGTCAGCTGGTGAAATTTGGGGAAGCTGTGGATTCGTGCCCAGGGAACTGTTAGCTGGGGCTGTCCTGATGGTCAGGGAGGAGGCCTCCGGCCCCTCGGGACAGTGGTTCCAGGAAAGTGGTCTGAAGTTGCCAGGAGAAGATGACAAGGGGGATAAATTCAGAGAAGAGTCTAGCACAGGGTGGAGGATCAGACGGTCATGAAATAAAGTCCTTTGTACCACGTCGTAAATTGCTCCTGCCCTGAGCTCCGCTTGAGTGCCTGCCTGCCGTCACCCGGGCCCAGGCCCGGTCTCCCAGGCCTCCGCATGGTCCACTTCTGAAGGGGTCATGCCAGTCACTGCACTGGCCTCCAGGACCCTTCTGCAGCTCTGCCTTCCAACTGGTCAGTGCCTCAACTGGCCAGCCCAGGTATGAAAGATTTTCAATATCAACCCAGGTCTGTGGAGTGGGTCATCTCGCTAGGCAGCCCCACACCTCTGCCTGAAGTCACCTGGCACCTCTCCATGGCCCGGTTGTCAGCCCATTTGTCCCTCAAACCACTGTGTTGCCCTCCAGAATTGTGGGCGACGTGGGCATGTGGGTGCCCCTCTCCAGTGAGCTATAGCTGCGGAGGGGCAAGAGGTGGTGGCCTGGGGCCCCCACCCGCCGTCCTTGTACCCCCGCCGCCCTCCGGCAGCACTGCAGCGGCCGCAGCACCTCCCGCCGCAACTCCCGGCTACGCCACGTGTAGATGACAGGGTTGAGCAGCGAGTTGAGGGTTGCAAAAGCAAAAAAGTAATGGGCCTTGTAGAGGACAGGGCAGGAGTGCACAGGGCAGGCGTAGTCCAGGAGGAGGATGCTGAAAGCGGGCAGCCAGCAAACGATGAAGACACCTAGCACGATGGTGACCGTCTTGAGCAGGGCCAGTGTCTGTGGGCCGGCCACATCGGCATGACTGGAGCGGACCACGCAGTAGATGCGGACATATAGAGCTACAATGGCCAATAAGATGACAGAGAAGATGGTCACCACGCAGAGCACGTAGTGCTTGGCGTAGAGTGGCAGGACAGTGGAGCAGGTCTCTAGTTGGCCCAGACAGTTCCAGCCGAGGATGGGCAGGCCCCCGAGAACAAGTGAGATGAGCCATGAGGCCCCAATGAGCAGCAGCATGCGGCAGCTCTTGTCGCTGCCATAGAGCTTGACCTTGGCGATGGCCACATGCCGCTCGATGGCAATGGCCAGGAGGCTGAAGACAGAGGCGGAGAGTGTGATGAAAGCTGAGCCCTCACGGGCAAACCACTGCACAGGTGTCAGCTGCAGCGTGACAGAGCCTGAGAGCAAGGTATTGGCTATAAAGGCCACGCCCGCCAGCAGGTCCGAGGCTGCCAGGTTGCCCAGGAACAGGTACATGGCTGAGTGGAACTTGCTGTTTCGGGCGACTGCGACGAGCACCAGCAGGTTCTCCACCACGATGGCACAACACAGGATGATGATGAGGGCTGAGGCCACCTGCCGTGAGAGCGTCTCCTGTATGACGAGTGTCTCCTTGGTGTAATTGTAGTGCTCCTGGACCTTGGTGGTGCTTAGGTACTCCGAGTACAGGTTGCCCATGGTGGGGCTCAGTGGCCGGCCGGGGCCATGGAGCTGTCGGAGCTGCCGAGAGAAGAAGAGACAGACAGAGAGAGAGGTCAGTGCTGTGGCTGCTGCCTGGGCTCTGACTTTGGATGTCCACGGGTCGAGTCCCGGCGCCAGCACTCCTCACTGAGTGGCCACGTGAAGTCAGAATTTTCACAATTCCTTGCTTTACAGATGGGAAACCTAGAGAAGTCAACTGACTTGCCCGAAGTCTCAAAGTTAGTAAGTGGCAGAGCCAAAGAGACTTTCTCGAAAGCCTCTATAATGTCCAGGCTACGCTGTCTCTCAGAAGCTCCCCCGAATGGCATGAAGGATACCAAGTGGCCTTCCAGAATCCTTTTTTCACCTACCCAGAGAGCAAGCTGGTAGGAACTAGAGGGCTTGCCTTGGGCTTCGTGCCACCTGCCAACCTGGGTCAGAGAGATGCTGGATGCTGATAGCACTACATTACCACCCACTGCCCTAGATTTCAGGCAGGGGTGTAAGCCTTGAGGTCATGGGTGCTCCCCAGATAAACTCTTGGGGAGACACCGGGGCAACCCTGAGGTTCCAGCAGCCCAGAGCTCACGTCATCTTAAAGTACATAGGCCCTGAAGGCAATCCTGGGTTCCACCCCGCTCCACCTCTGACATGCCGTAGGATCTCGAGCAAGTCAATGGATATACAGCCTCAATGTCCTCATCTGTGCCATGGGGAGAATAAAGCCCACCTCACAGGGGTGATAAGAAAAGCCTGTTAAATGATGCCTGAGGTACCCAGAGCACATAGCAAGCACTCAATAAATATTATTAGTTCCCTTTTCCCTGCTACACATTCCTTGGGACTGGGTGCCCTCCACCCAACCTTTTGGGAGGAGATGCTGACTGAGCCAGCCAGGCAAGGTTCCCAACAGCCTGTTCTCATCAGCACCATCTAGCCCTGCCTTTAGACAGAGGATTCAGAGGGGTAGGCAGGGCACTGGCACCCCCCCCTCCCAGCCAGGATGAAATCCAGATGTGAGGCCCCTGGAACAAACAGGGTGGAGTCCTTGCTCCACAGTCACATCCGCTGTGGGGAAGGCTGGAAGGAGGTGACAGGACAGGGGAGCCACAGGAGACCAGTCTGGGAGGTCCTGGCTGGGAGGATGGGACAGCTGTGTCGAAGTCCTGTGAGAGGTGAGGGGGCGTGCAGCCCCTCCAGGATGGGGTGGCGGCGGGGCAGGCGGGTGAGAGGGTTGCGGGGGTGGGGGGGCGGGGTATTTGTTTCCATGAAAGCCAGGAAAAGGGGCAGAGAGGATGATGCAAGGCAAGGCCAACATCACGGTCTCCCTCCAGCTTGGGTGGGAGGGCGGGGGCTGTCTCAGAGGAGCTGGTGCAGTGGCTGCCTTTCATGAGGGGAGCCGTTAGCTAAATGAGGGTGGGGGATGGGGCACAGGAAGAGCCCTCCCCAGGTCCCTGGAAACACGTCTGGCAAGGCCTGGCAAGAACCACATGTGCGTCAGGAGCCCAGTTCCAGGAAAGGCTGGTTAGGCCGGTTCCTAGTGAGCCCTGGAGTGATGGGGGACTTCTGGGGTCGCTCAGCCAACTCTGTCTGGGCCCTCAAGAGAGGTGCCCTGGACCTTGGCCTGATAAGAGAGCAGCTGCTCCCCTTGGGCGAAGGGACATCCGTCCTAGTTAGGGAACAGAGAAGGGCTTGTGTGCTTCCCCGGGGAATGCCGCCCTGCCCAGATCGCCACACAGAGAGGTCCCTTGTTCCTGGGCAGGATAGGGCCTCAGGCGCCCCGATGCCCTCTGCAGCCAGCCAGGAGCTGGCTTGGTCCCACCAGACCCACCGTTGGGCCAGAAACAGTCCGCACCCTGACTGGCTTATTTTCAATCTCAGAGCACTGAGCTGTCCAATTGTTGCCCTGAGCTCTCCATCCTCTGCATCTGCCTGGCCAAGTCAGGGGCGCTCTGCAGCTAGCACCGCTGATCTGGTTCTTTCTGGGAGGCTGCAGCTCACTTCTCTCTGAGGAGAGTTAAAACTATGTGAATGTCCCTGGGGAGAATTGGAACTGCAGTTTGACGGTTTGACCGCTGGGTCACCCTGACCAGATGCCCCCAGGCTGCCCTGGCCTACTGGGCCCTTCCTGGGGTTTAAAATTGAAAACCAAGGACTCTGTCACAAGGCCTGGGAAGCAGTCTTGCTAGTGAAGCCAGAAGCCCAGGGCGTGTCCATGGCCACCCCCTCCTTCCCTGAAGTGAGGCCACCACCCTCTCCGATCTGGTGGCCAAGAGAAAGATTTATGGCCACTTCCTGAAGAAATAAGAAATGGCTTCAGCCTTTCACCCCAGGAACTGACCAAAAAGTCTGTCTCCCTCTCTAAGGGGGAAGACTGGCGCACTGCACCTGCACTCTCTGGAGCCCCAGGAGGCTGTCAAGGCATCCTCGGGAGGGTGGCTCTCCTGGTTAGAAAAGGGGAAACTGAGTCCCACGCTATCTCATCTTCCCAACTAGTATTTTGCTAAATAAAGCAGGAGCTTAAGGAAGGTTGGTGCTTTCCAGAAAGAGGAAGCCAGCCGAGGCTGGGGCTGGCAGATGCATGCCTTGCCTGCTTCTCTTCCCTGTGTCGGGTTCTGTAGGGCCTGTCTCCAGCTTGCCTTCGGCAAGGCAACCCTGACTCCCTCCCAGAGGCTCAGTAAGAGGTCACTGGGCTCAAAACCAGGGAATGGCCAGGCCTGAAATGGAGCAAGAGGGATAAGCCTCAGGGTTTGGAGGGAAGGGAAGAGAAATAGATCAAGGTTGTTCAGGGTGAGATTAGGAGGTAAGAAGGCAGGAGGAAGCTCAGTGGCTTCCAGGAGCCCCTCCCTCACGTTCCCTGAGGCAGTCCTGTGGTTCGGTTCCCCCTGGTCCCATGCCGCTTGCCCTAGGACAGCACCGCACCCTCTCTTTTGGTTTCCCTTCAGCTGTCAAGTCTCCTTGTACCCCGCCATTCTCCATACAGCAGCCAGAGGGAGCCGTTAAATTTAGCACTCCAATGTCACTCAGTTCCGAATTCTTCCATGGCTCCCAGCTGCCCCAAACGGCCTGGTCCCTGCCCAGTTAGCCACCGTCCATTCTCCCCCAGGGTCATTCCACTCCAGACACACTGACCTCCTACCAGCCAACCACCCCTCAGAGCCTTTGCTCCCACTATTCCTCCACCCGACATGCTCTTCCCTCAAAACCTTGAATGACTGCCTCATCTTTCAAGTTACAGTTTTAAGGTCCCTTGCTCTGACCACTAGTCTATTACTAATAGTCGCCTTCACCAGGCCCTTTCTGTCACAGCGCCTCACTTGGTTATACTTCACAGCACTTGGCGACTTTGAAAAGTATGACTGTACACTATTTCAAGTCTTTTGTCTAGCTTTCCACAGAATGCAGGTGTCAGCGACCAAGTCCATTTGCAGCCCCTTTGGAAGGATACCTACTGTACAGAAGGTACTCAGAAAACATGTGGGATGTGGGATGGATGAATGGATGTATGGATGTATGGATGAATGAAAGGAACCAAAAAACCAACGAAAAACTAATGAGGCCCCCCGTGGACCCTGGAGGGTGGAGGTTCCTAAACTCAGCCCAGCCCCAAACAACAGCGAAGGAGGCTGCAGACGCCCCTGATCTGCGTGCAGTCCTCCCTACCCGGGAAGCCTTGGAGACAGTGACAGGACCCGCCCCCGCCCTCGGGCGACAGTCTCAGCCTCCTTATCTGGCGGTGGAATGCACAGTATCCACACTCCAGGCCCCTGGGGCCGCACCTCCTCTCTCCTGCGAACGCCACACGTGCGGGACCTCCACATCTACAAGTGGGGTTGGGGGACTCCTCTCGGTCTCTCCAGGAGCCCTGCCTCGATATTCGCAGAGGACTTGGGGTGGGGTGGGGGAGATCCCAGCCTCAGCCGCAATGCGAATGCGAGATGTGACTCTCGTGCCAGGTGGGAGAGCGTGGGCTCAGCGTGTGGCGCCCGGAGCATCTGACTAGAACAGATTTGGGGGAGAGGGTGGAAATCCCCGGGTGAGTCAACTCGTGCCGGAGGAGGGGGCGAGGTCCTGAAGCTTTTTGGGCCCGGGACCGAGCGGGGCCCATGCCACGCGCGCCTGCACCCATGCTTCATACCAGGACCCCAGGGGAAAGAAGAGGCGCCCGAGTCACACAGTCACGTTCCCTTTCCTTCAAGAACAAAGCCACGTCCCCTCGGAGGAACTGAAGAAGACTACTCAAAGAAACTGAGGCAGAGGGCCAGAAGTGCAGATGGTGAACGACTGTCCTCCTCGGGAGCCCCGCCCCTTGGCTTGGAGAATCCGCGGTGTACAGCACCTTTTGCTCCGCCAGAGTCAGCCAAGAGGGGCGCCCTACCCACCTCCTACATACTCCCCAAACTCCCCCGGCAAGCTGTCCTGCCTTCCAGTCTCCGGTCTAAAGCGCTCAGATTCCGCCTTTTCGGCACCAGCTTCCTGCCGCTGGGTAAGGCAGTGAGTGCAGTTTGGGGGTTCGCGGTCGAGGCCGTGCTGGCCGCCTGGAGTAGTGGGGAGGGCGCAGGACGACCACTCCCTCACCACAGTAGGAGCACGGCGGCGCGTGCGCGCCGCGGTGAGCCCCTGATCCCCGGCCGGGCCCCCTGGCTCGGATCCCGCGACCCGAGAGACCGGGCCGCCTTTTTGCCTCCCCCTCGCCACTTACGCTCACCTGGTTAGGCGGGCCTGGGTCCCTGCCCTGGCCGGAGGGGCTTTGGCGTCTGCGTCCCCGGGACGGCCGCGGCTGGGGCTGGGGCTGCCCGCCGGGCTCCGATGCGTCCCGGGGCTGGGGACCAGGACGAAGCAGGGGGGCGGGGAGAGGCACCGCCTCGGCCCCCCACTCGCCCCGCCCTCCTCTCCTCCCCTTTCCGGCGGTAGCTGCAATGAATTCCAGATGTGGCCTGCGAGCCCTGGAGCGCGCCGGGGGCCGGTGGGGGTGGTAAGCGAGTCCCTTTGTCCGCGCCCCCCCCCCACCCCGGTCCTGTTCCTCCCAGCCCCCTCCCGTGAGAACCTGCTGGCGCGTGACGTCACCCGGCCCCGTGACTTCACGTTGCTCCTGGCCAGGTGGCCTGAACCTGAAACAGCTGCCTCCAAGTACAGATATACTCTTGGCCCCATCCCTGGGACCCTGGAATTGGAGGACAGCATGGGATCTCCTTTATTTGCTCAGTAAGGAGCCATGAAGCACCTACTATGTGTCAACGCAGTAAATGGGTATTAAGTGCCTACTGTATGTTCATTTAAAAAAGAATCAAGTTCCTACCAAGTGCCACACCCTGTCCCAAATGCAGAACTGTTTGCAGCTTTGATAGGATCTCAGAATTCAGGCACTGCCTCCCCTCCCCTAGAAGAGTGGGTGCAACCAACAGCCTACCCTGCCTTTGTCCATGGCTGTCCTACCCCCGCTGCCAGTTGACCAGCAAGCCCAGGTTGGGCCCTGCCAGGCAAGCTGGAGCCAATACTGTGTTTGGTTCTTTCTTCCTTCCTTTCTTTCTTCCTTTCTTTTCTTCCTTTCTTTCTTCCTTTCTCTCTTTCTTTCTCTCTTTCTTTCTTTCTTTCTTCCTTTCTCTCTTCCTTTCTCTCTTTCTCTCTTTCTCTCTTTCTCTCTTTCTCTTCCTCCCTCCCTCCCTCCCTTCTTTCCTTTCTTCCTTTCAGAAAAACATTGATTTTCTGCTCTGCTTATTTATGCATTCATCGTTTAATTCTTGTATGTGCCCTGACCAGAATCAAACCTGCAACCCTGGCGTATCTGGACCCACGCTCTAACCAACTGTGCTACCTGGCCAGGGCTCATTGGTTGACTCGTGTACGTGTGCTGACCACAGCTGGAACCCGAAACCTTGGTGTAAGGGACAGTGCTCTAACCGACTAAACACTCTGCCAGGGTCTCTATCTGGTTCTTTTTCACCCCTCTTTCCCTCACTCAGCCTTTTAGGAGAGTACTGTTTGTGAAAATACGTATGTAATCTGCTTATATGTTTATTTACCAAATACATTAAACATCTGGTACGTACCAGACACCATTCTCAAGGATGGAGACAAATCAGGGAACAAATCAGGCAAAACTCCTGTCCCCTGTGGAGCTGGTGTTCTACCGCACGTGTGCAGAATATCCAGAATATTGCAAGAAGAAGAATTTGGTAAATTTCCCGGGAGAGGACCTTAAAGATGGGGACAGGGCATGGGACAGAGGCTGCCTTCACTCTACAAATCCTTTGGACTGTTGTAACATGTGCATATTATTGTAACATCTTTAACCATTCCAACAATAAATTAAAGAGTTAAGCCTGCTTGATACCCAGACAATGCAATAAAAGGAAGGGAAAGGATAGGTGCGCTCTTCTGCATGTGTATTCTACTTCAAACAAGCAAAATGATGAAAGGATATCTGCATTCCCATGTTTATTGCAGCCAAGACAAGGAAACACCTGTGTCCCCCAATGGATGAATAGATAAAGAAAATGTGATGTATATATATAGAGAGAGATAGGTATATATGTCCATATATATAATTTTCCACTTATAATTCCATATATATAAAATATACAGGGTCTGGCAGAAGTAACACCTGCTTGAGTGTGGTTGGCAGGGTAATAATATCGGTGTAATAATTTATAGTTTTAATTTGAACATTTCACCTAAAATGTTATATGGTATGCTTGAGGGTGGTACTGTTATATTACAGAATTGTATGCTTATGATTTTGTAATAAAAAAGGGGCATTATTTGTGCCAAACCATATATATAATGGAATATTACCCAGCTTTAAAAAAAGGAGGAAATCTTGTCATTTTCAACAACATGGGTGGATCTTGCGGGCATTATGCTAAATGAAATAAGCCACAGAGAAAGACACGTAGTGCGTGGACTTCCTTATATACGAAATCTAAAAAATAAAGTCAAACTCATAGAAACAGAGTAGAAAAATGGCTGCCAGGGCCTGGGTGGGGCAAATAGGGAGAGGCTGGCAAAAGGGTGCAAACTTTCAGCAATAAGGCGAATAAGGTTGGAGCATTCCATGTGAAACATGGTGACTGTCGTTGCTAATGCCGTACGATATGACTGAAATTTGCCGAGAGTAGAACCTGAGTGTTCACACGCACGCCACACAAAAGCCCAGGTAAATATGTGAGCTGACGGATGTGTTAATTCACTCAGTGGGGGAATTGTTCAGAGTGTATCCATATATCAGATCACTATGATATATGCTTTAAATCTTAGAATTTTCTATGTCAGTGATATCTCAGTAAAGCTGAAATTAAACAAACAGGAAAAGTTAACGCTGTTTGATACCCAGACAGTGCAACCAATAAAAAAGAGGTGGGTGCACTCTCCTGAATGCATATCATGCTTCATCACGAGTGCTGAAAAGCAAAATGATAAAGGAAATTACAATGGGCCCATTAGTGCGCGTTACGAAATTAAAATGGATAGTCTTGCTTTTTTAAATGCTCACTCAAGGATCTGTTTATTGATTTTAGAGAGAATGGAAGAGAGAGAGAGAGAAACATTGATGTGAGAAAGAAACGTCGATCAGTTGCCTCCCTTTCACACCTTGACCAGGAATCAAACCCTCAGCCTAGATATGTGCCCTGACCGGGTATGGAACGCATGACCTTTTGGTGCGTAGAACAGCGCTCCCACCAACTTTGCCACACAGCCAGGGCTGGAGCAGTCTTATTGGTACTGATGTGAAACTGTCTTCAGCATGTTAAGTTGAACGAAGCACGACGTAGACCAGTTTGCATTGTTTATCTGAACTTCTGGGTGTGTTTATAAGGGCCGTATAAACACACACACATTTGCCCCAGGGCTCACAGGCCATCTCTGGGAGGAGGCACAGGGCACGAGGCACACATACTTTCCTGGCAGGGAAGAAACCACGGTCACAAGGTGGTTGGTTTTCCCAGGGTGAGGCTCACCCACGGCCCTCCAGATGTGCGGACCTCTGGATTTCTCCAAATGTGGGAAACTCAACTGCAGAATTTGTGATAGTGGGGGACTGCATTTGAGCGGTCCCCTGAAAAAACAGAAACCAAAAAAGACACGCGTCACAGCGGTTAACCTCAGGGAGGGCAACTGGGGGTGGCAAGGCGAGGGAACAGGTGAGAAGGTGCCAGGCCCTGAGGCACTGTGTCAAATTTTCAGCTTATATGACCAATTCAAAAAGTTTACAAAGACATGAAAAATCAAAGGTAACAAATGACCAGACTTCTAGTTGTAAAATCATTCCTGTAATAATAATAATCAATAATATGAGTAAACAATAACATTGTTAATAAAGATCAATATTACTATTCAACATATCAATATTAACAAATTTATGTGAAGAATAAACATGTTTATATTATTAAGAAATGCAGCTTAAGAATCAATGTGTTAATGCCACATATATGCATGCAGCATACATATTCATGTAACACAACAACATGTAATGCTCTGTGCTGGCTCTAGCGATGTCGCTTTGGTTGTTGCCATCCAAATCTGAGAGTCTGATGGAAGAAACAGAGAAGAAACCACGTAGTTCTAACACAGAATAACAGGGCTTTGATGTGGAGATGAGAAAAGTCAGACAGTGACTTTGCTCCTTTTCCTGAGCCGGATTTTGGTGTCTACTCGGGTCTGGGCCAGATCGTGGGGTCCACCGGAATCTCCGCAAAATCCCACTGAATCCTCTGCCAAGTGAAGTGTGTCTCCTGGGCAACCACTCCAAACCAGGTGTTCAACCGACAGGGGACAGGCCACAGAGAAAACGGCGTCCTCTTCTCGACAGAGAATTATCAGAGCGGAAATCTCAGCCGTCTGTGGAGACCTGAAGGCTGGGGAGGAAGTGACCCCCCCAACTTGCCTGAGCTGGCTCAGCAGTTTGCCATCCCCACAGGGACCTCAGGGTGGGGGTGACGTCAAGGCCACGGACATATCTGGCATCTGTTAGGGAGGCCATGGCTCCTAGACAAAGATGATACACCCACAAGCAACTCCTGTCGCCCCTCCTCCCCCCGCCCCCCACCTCACTCTTTCGGGCAACACAAGGTCTCCTGCTGGGTCAGCTGAGGGAACAGACTGGAGACTGGAAAACACTGGAAGCCTAGATTTCCTGATAGTCTGGGGTGGGAGTAGGGGTCAAGGGGAAAGCTGGACCCTGCTCTAGGGAAGCTCCTGAGAGAGAAAAGTGGAATAGGAAGGAAATGGTCCTCATCTTGAGGAGCTACAAGGAAGGGAAAACAGAGGTGAAGAGACTCAGACCAGCCTCCACTAATTATAGGGCCACTGACAATAATGGCTAATGCTCACACGGTACAGACTGTGCTGGGTGCGGCTCTGTGAATCCTCACAACCCTGGGGGGCGGGGAGTATTATCACCGTCCCATGGTTTGAAATAGGCTTCATTTTTAGAATGATTTTAGGTTCACAGCAAAGTTGAGGGGGAAGTACAGCAATTCCCCAGGTACCCCCAGCCCCCATGAATGCAAAGCCTGTATCACCATCAATATGGGATCCCAGAGGAGCTTTTGTTACAACTGCTGCACCTACATCGACACATTATTATCACCCCAAGTCCGGAGTTTACACTGTGGTTTGCTCTTCGTTTTGTACCTTCTGTGGGCTTGAGCAAACATACAAAGACATGTATCTATACAGAAAAATTTCACCCCCCTAAAAATCCTCTGTGCTCTTACTGTTCATCCCTCCCTCCCCCTAGACCTAAGATAACCCCTGATGTTTTTTACTGTCTCCATAGTTTTGCCTTTTCCTCATCACCCCAATTTAAAGGTGAAGAAACTGAGGTAGGCAATAGTGGGAGGATTTGAGTCTTTTCACCCCCAGCCCTCACCCTAGTCCTGATGCAGTGACCCGCCCCACCCCCCGCCCCAGAGGGTCAGGATAGAAGGGTGATGGTTCCTACTTGGGACCACGTGGGTCGCTGGTGATACAGGATGTTCTTCTCTGTAATCCAGCTGAGGGGAACCTTCTGTCTCTGACTTTGTGAGCTCCCCCAAGTCAGCGAGGCCCAGGTCTGTCCTCAAGCCTTTCTGGGCCTCCACTGTCCACCCACTCCCCAACTCTCAGCTTTTGGCAGGAGAAATTGTGTGAAAAGAAATGTCTGAGACAGGTCCCAACTTTCTCATCGTTGCCCCGGCACTGGGGGAAGGGGCCCCAGCTGCAGAGAAGCTTTCCAGATGCTGATCTTGGCAGGCAGTGGAGTTGCAGCCTCGCCTTGTCTCCTTCATCCATGGGCTTGGGGCCCACTTTCAGCTTCAGGGATGGGCCGGGGAGGCTCCCAGTGGAGGCCAGTTCCTGCCACGTCTGCACCAGATGCAGTCTTGGCCCTTCCAGCCTGGAAAGGGTGGGCCCTCTCTTCCAGACCAGAGAAGCATGCACAGTTAGGGGAGAGGGGAACACCAGAGGTCAGCTTCTCAGCAAACCACCCCCCACCACCAACCCAGCATAATAGTAACAGCTGATACACATATACTGTGCCAGTTATTGTCCTAAACACTTAGCAAATACCAACCCATGAAAAGCTCACAGTAGCTGCCTCAACTAGGGAATGAGCAGACAAACTACAGTCTGCCCTTACACAGAAGATCACTCAGGAATATATTTGGAAACACTAGTTCAAAAAGGAAGGAACTAGTTATAAATAACAACATGGATAAATCTCAAATGCGTTATAAGGAGGGAAAGAAGCCACACACAAAAGGTTACATGCTGTGTTATTCCATTTCTATGACGTTCTAGAAAAGGTCAAACGTATCTTGATTGTGGTGGTGGTTATGTGACTATATGTTTGTGGAAACCTGCAGAACTGTACACTGAAAAGGGGAAACTTTATTGTATCTCAATCGTATCTTAAAACAAAAAATAAACAAAATCCCTCACAGCTGCCTTAAGTCAGGAAAATAGAAGTACCTCTAACAGAGGGGGTTTAATACAGGGGTCGGTTACCTAGATGAAAAACACCAAAGTGTACAAAGGATGAGACTATTCAGAAATTATCACATAGTGGGGCCTTGTCCAGTGGAAGAGGTTGCCGGCAGCAGTTGGGGAGAAATATTCTGGCTTCTCCCAGCCTCTTGCTTTCCAATCTACCCCTCGGTGCCTGCCATTGGTGAAACCAGGGCAGAAGCCAATGGACAAGGGAGATGCTGCGTGCAGGGGTCAGCCCCTGGCCATGGGGCAGGGGCTGGGTGGGAAATGGGTGATCCGAGGGCACACAGGCTCAAGCTGGGCACAAGCCATGTGAGGTAGGGGCAGTTATACCCCATTTTACAGGGGAGGAAACTGAGGCCAGTGAGCCCGTGCCCTGCCCAGGGTTTCCAGGCCTGAGGAGGGTCTGAATAGAGTCTGCCAAGACCTGACTGGGGTGCCTTTATTTTTTTCCCCTCCAAATTCCTATTGTGGCTAAACTGAAGGGAACTACCAGTAAATAGGAATGCAAATAGATATGCAAATCAGACCCCACCCCAGGGGCTGGGAGGAGGGGTGACTCAGTAGGAGACTCCTCCTCCTGGGCTTGGCATTACCCACAAATGGAGCTGAAAACCCATAGCAGATGTTTTGGAAGCAGGTGGAGGGGCACTTTAGACAGCTCCCCCTATAGGTCAGATCCCCCCATTAAGCCTGCACCCATGTTCTGCATCTGAGGGCTGCATGCAATATTCCAGCCTTGACCTCTGGCCCCTGTGAAAACCCTTGCACAGTGATGGAGGGAGCTAGGAACGGTCAAATGTACGATGACGACGATGTGTGTGCTCCCTTAATTGCTTTCATGCCTACAGCCAGCACGGATCCTTTCCAGGTCTCGAGGCTGACGCTAGAGACAAAGGCTGACGCAGTTGAGCCTTTGATCCACACGAGAGGGCTGGACATGTTAACCTTTGACCTCCACCCATTTTGGTCCAGCCTTAGGCCAAAATGCTCAAACTTTGAGCATTGCAGTATGCAGGTCTCAAAGTCATTGCCTCTCTTTCATTAAGGCTCATAATCAATATATTGGGGGTGTGGGAGGGGAGCCCTGTACAAAGCGCTCTCTACATTTCATTTGTTCAGTTACTCTGTATGGAGAACATACTGGGTGCCCAGCGCCCTTCTCA
Source organism: Mormoops blainvillei (assembly GCA_004026545.1). Lineage (NCBI taxonomy): Eukaryota > Metazoa > Chordata > Mammalia > Chiroptera > Mormoopidae > Mormoops > Mormoops blainvillei. The sequence goes on along the minus strand of PVJD01002976.1, from coordinate 152,841 downwards.
GCAATGGGGACCAGCAGTGAAAGAAACAAAGACCCCTGTCTTCTAGGAGCTGACATTCTAGTGGGGGAGACGCACAAGCCTCAGGAAAATAAGAACATGATGTTATCTGTTAGTATGTGGTGAAAGTGCTGGAAACAAATGACACCAGGGAGGGCAGATGAAGAATGTAGGATAGGAAGGGAGCAGTGATTTTAGATCCAGTGTCACCCGAGAAGCAACTACCTCAAGAAGATGAGGCAGCCATGAAGATATTCAGGGAGGCTAATCCAGTCAGAAGGAATAACAGGTGCAAAGGCCCTGAGGCTGGCGTGGGACCGACAGGCCTGGTGGTAAGACCACTGTGGCCAGAAATCAGAGTGGTAGAGGAGGAGGGTAGGAGGACTGACAGGTCCTGCAGAGCCGGGAGGGATGCAGTGAGGACTCTGGCTTTTGCTCTAAGTGAAATGGGAGGTGTGGAGGGTTCAGAGCAGAGGAGAGATGTGATCTGACTCCTGTTTTATAGGTTCCTTCTGTGGGGGAAAAAAGACTGTGGGGAGTGAGAATGGAAGGAAAGAACTCTGATCTTCCACACAGCTCAGCAGGGGAGGGCTTGTGTGTGTCACACTTATTAATTAGGAGACCAAACTCCAGAAGAGCTAACTACTTGCCCAGGGACACACAGCCAATTAGCAGTAGCCCCTGGATTTGAACGTGTGTTTATGTGACTCCAGTGCCGTTGGGTAAATAATCATTTATTGGGTATTTATGTGCCTGTGACTTCAGGGGGATAGAGATTTTAAGACCCAGGAGACAAAGGGAGGGCTTTCTCTGTTTCTGCTAGTACTCCTGCAACAGAGCAATGAGAGAAGCAATTCACCTAAGAAACATGTTTTGAGGCCCTACTGTGCTACAGGCAGTAGGCTGGTGCTGGGCTACATCAAGGAACAAGCAGGAACATAATGTCTGCCCTGGGGAAGTTTACACTGTAATGGGCAAGACAGGCAAAATTCATTTTAAAAACTGGATTTTAAAAAAATTTATTTATTTATTTATTTTTAGAGAGGGGAAGGGAGGGAGAAAGAGAAGGAGAGAAACATCAACGTGTGGTTGCCTCTCACGCATCACCCTACTGGGGACGTGGCCCGCAAACCAAGCCCGTGCCCTAGGCTGGGAATCGAACTGGCAACCCTTTGGTTCACAGGTCAGCATTCAATCCACTGAGCCACACCTGCCAGGCTAAAAAGTGTTTTTTGTTTTTTTTAAGGGAAATTATATAGGATGCTTGCACATAAATACTAATAGAAAAAAAAATAGGGCAAGATAAGGGGGTCGAAAGAGCCAGGAGTGGGGCCTGCAATTTTAAACAGGATGGCAAAGACAGGCTTCTTGCTGGAGGTGACCTTTGAGCAAAGAATCCAAAGACGTGAGGAATCCAGTCATGTGGAGGTCTGGGAAAAATACATTCTAGGCAGAAGAGTGTGGAATTTTAAACACACAACCGCAGTCATTCTTTCAGGGATATTATTGCAAAGACCCTGAGGTAGGTTCAACATAAATGAATGAGTCAACGAACAAAGCAGGTGGCCATCAGGAAGATCCAGTTTCACCCCACGCCGCCATACTTTTCCCACTTCAGCCTTCTAACTTTGTTCCCTCTGCCTGTAACTCATTTTTTTCTCTGGACAAACTGCAAACAGGCTCTCAATCCTTAATTCTCAGGTTACAGCTTCAGAGAAGCCAACTCTGAGACCTTGTCCTCACCCACTCTTTCTTTCCCTGGCCTCCTACAGACCCTGAAGACTTTCCCCCTCCCCCATTCTGATCCCTCAGCCTTCTTCACTGCACTGTCTCATGGGTTTCTACTGGATTTACTCCAGCTGTACACAGTAAGTGCCTAATTAATCATGAAGCAACTAAGTGCCATTCCATCGTTCACCACATAACATCTAAACTCCCTGGCACGGGACAGACTTGTAAATCTGCACGTAAAATCATAAACTGGTTCTGAGAGGAGACACACAGCTGTTTGCGGTGGTGGCTTCTGGGAAGGAAACTGAGTGGATGACAGGGGACAGAGGTTAGAGAAGACAGACTTTTCACTCTAGTTATCCTTTTGTAGTTTTTGAAAATTTCTGTACTAGATATGCAGATTATGTAAACATAAAATGAATAAAGAAAATTCTACAAAATAGAGGACTAAAAGATCTTTTTAAATTGCAGAATATGGAGGGTTTTTTTAAAAAAGATTTCATTTATTTATTTTTAGAGTGGAGAAAGGAGGGAGAAAGAGGGAGAGAAACATCAATGTGCAAGAGATACATCCATTGGCTGCCTCTCTCACGCCCCCAGCTGGGGACCTGGCCCACAACCCAGGCATGTGCCCTGACTGGGGATTGAACCCGCGACCTTTTGGTCCACAGGGCAGGGTGTGGAGTTTTAAACACAATTCACAGTTATTCTTGTAGGGATAGAATGCACCATAAAATACATTGTAAATTTTCATTAATACTTCATATAAATATCCATGTTATGTATCAGATACAAAAAAAAAAAAAGCCCACATCTTTAGCTTATCATTCAATTCCTCCAGGGTCCATCCCCATCCCGGCCTTGCCTCTTACCACGCTTTGATGAAAAAATTCGCCTTTAACAATAATAACGCTATGTATTAAGTTTTCACCTTGTGCCAAGCAAGGCACGCTTTGCCTCCATTATTTCATTGAAGTCCCACAACTGCCCCATTTTTCAGATAGGAAAACTGAGGATGACTAATACCATGTTCTTAGCCACTGACCTCAGTCCAGACCACATTGACCAGCAGGCGATCGGGTCTGATCAGGCAGGGAAGAATCCTACGGGCTCGTGGCGCCCCTTGGAGGTCGTGCGGAGACGGTGGCAAAGAATCTAAAAATGAGTTTTGGGATTTCTGTTGAAGGGGTGGACAACGAGAGAGGCAATCCAGGATCTGTTGCTACCTCCTCGAAGAGCCCTGTCCGGTCTCAGGGGGGAAGACACAGACCTAATCAGAGGGGACTGAGAGGGATACAGCCCTGTCCTGGGGGACCTAAGCGGACAGGCACCGTCCGGCAGGCTCAATCCTGAGGGCTTTCTGTAGATCAGGGCCTGAGTCATGTAAACAAATAAAACCCCGTTACCGGATAGACAAAAACCACCTCCGAGAGTCTAGGAGGCTAAATGAAAGCGGGGCCTGGAGGGCGTGGCTTACACCGGGCTCTTTGGAGGCGTGACCCAAGAGGGCAAGGGCTACGGAGGGGCTGGAGCTCCTTGCTCCGCGGTCGCGTTCCCGGGTGTCGCAGAGGGTCCTTCAGGCCAAGAGTGAAGATTGGGGTCTGGCGGTTACTCTTGGGGTGGCGGTAGGGGCACGCTGGGCCGGGCTGGCGTCGCGTCCTCATACTAACACGGTCGGCTTTCGGCGCCGAATCTGAGCGGCGCAGGCGGTGTCGCGAGCGTGACGTAATCGCTAGGCGCCGTGCGAGGCCGGAGGGTCTCTTGACTTCTCAGCGTGCGGAGCTAAGCCGCAATGCTGCGGCTAGTCCGGGCCGGGGCGCGGGCCTGGCTCCCGCCCACCGGCTGCCGGGTGAGGCCAGTGACTGGGGGCGGGATCGGAAAACAAAGGTTGGAGGGTCCAGGATTCGTCTCTAACTCTCGCCCACCGTTTACAGGGCCTGGACGCACTGGCGGAAGAGACGGTGCAGCCGCGGGAGAAGCCAGAGCCTGTGGCGAGAGCGGGTGAGGTTGACCGGGTGGCCCCAGGCGGGGCGGCGCCCAGGAGCTTTAACCCTTGTCCCTGACTCCTGACTTCCCAACTGCGTCAGGTCTCCAGGCACCGGTGCTGCGCAAGTGCGAGTTCCCGGTACCCGCACACCGGCGTCCGGTGCAGGCCTGGATCGAGTCCCTGCGGGGCTACGAGCAGGAGCGCGTGGGTCTGGCCGAGCTGCACCCCGACGTTTTCTTCACGGCACCCAGGTGAAAGAGAGATGAAATGGTGAACTGGGTGGCAAAGGGAGGGTGAACGCGGGTTTAGCAATCAGGTAGACCAGGGCTTGAGCCTCAGATTCTCCACCTGTCGAAAGGGGATGATGGTTTTCCCTGCTGCACAGTGGTGAAGTTGAGAGCTGAGATAACATCCTCTGGGCCGTTTAATGACGCAGAACTCTGGAGCCTGCAGGGGTTAAGGACGCAGAACCTCTTTCAAATCCCGCCTTCTCCCATTGTGCTTTAGTGTATACATTCCGTCAAACATCAAGAGGTTGCTGTGACGATTAAATGAGTTAATTCTGGCACATAATACGTCCTATAGAAACGTTGATTATCGTTGCTGTTAATTGGTTTTTGCAAAAACCAGTCACAAACAATGTCTAAGCCCTTACTGTGTGTCTGGCACAGACTGCTTACATTTTAGTTAACTAGATCTCATGGCAGCCCTAGGAAGGGGTTCTGTTAACTTTATTTTGTAGGTAAGGAAACTGAGCACAGACAGGTTAAAAAATTTGTCCAAGGTCATACAGCTTTTAAGCTTTAGAGGCAGGATCTCAACCTTACGTGGGCCAGCTCCCAGGGCTGTGGTATTGCCTGCCCAGGTGTGCGATGCGTCTGCATGTGCATGGTGTCCGGCACATAGTAAGTGCTATTAATTCGTTACTCTTACTGTTATTTGTATGGTTTGCCCATGGCTGTGCAGAGTCCTAAGCTAATAGAGGGTGACCCAAAAAATAAATACATACATACATACATACATATTTTGTTTATTCTGTAAATATTTATGAAGCACCTGCTATGTGCCAGATTCCATTCCAGGTGTAGTGAATAAACACTGATGTTGCTTACAGTCTAGAGCAGGGGTCAGCCAACTTTTTCTGTAAAGGTCCAGATAGTAAATATTTTAGGCTTTGCAGATTGTGACATCTCCGTGGCAGCTCTTGATATCTGTAGTGCAAAAGCCTACATTGATACATGATCCATAAACAAGTGAGCATGGCTGTGTTCCAGTAAAACATATTTACAGAAAGAGGCGGCAGGCCAGATTTGGCCTAGTGGGCATAGTTTTCCAGCCCCTGACAGACCAGTACCCTGGCAGCCATGTCCAGTGTAGCCACATAATGTGTAATTTAAAGTTTTCTGGTAGCCACAGTTTTTAAAACAATAGGAAGAAACAAGTGAGATTGATTTCAATGATCTATTCTATTTAAACTGATAGAGCGCAAATATTATCATTTCACCATGTGACACAGGCCACATTTTAGGTGTTCAGTAGCCACACATGTGGCCAGTGTCTACCGTATGAACACGGGGCTAAAGAGTCAAGCCAGTATGTGAAGAAGGTGGCATTAAGTAACCTGTAGTGTCAGGAAAGGAGAAAGTTGAGAAGGAGGAAAGTCCAAGGGGGCCCCTCTGGGAGATAATGTTTAGACTGAGACCCGTGTGCTGAGAAGGAACCAGTCAGGGGAAGAGTATTTCAGACAGAGGAAACAGTAAGTGCAAAGGCCTGGAGGCGAGGCTCCGTTTCACAGAATGGAATGAAGCAGGGGTGAAAGTGGTGACACCCAGGGTCAAGAAAAGGCAAGGGCAGGTCACACAGACCCCTGTAGGTGGAAGGGAGGAGCCTGTGTTTTCATTTAGTGGGGTGGGGGGCGTGGGAGGGCTTTAAGTGGAGGCAGAGCTCATGTATCCTTCCTCCACAGGCTGGATATCCTGCACCGGGTCGCCATCTGGCAGAAGAACTTCAAGAGAATTGTAAGTGTTTGGAGTGGGGTATTGTGAGTATCCTGAGTGGGGTGCAGTGGGCAGAGGAAACCATCTTAAGTGTATTTTCTCTCTCAGGCACATCTGTGACCTAACCATTCACTAATGGGTCATTTGCCAGGCAGTTTCTGAACACTCACCATGCACTGGGCATTGTGCTAGTGGATGGGACAGGCGAGATCCCTGCCCTCATGAAGCTCAGTCTAGTTAGAGAGGTGAACATGAATCTAGTAGTTATACCTGTAAATATATAATTAGGGAAGTTGTCCCACAGAAAGTAGTATTTAACCTCAGGTGTGCAGTAAGAATAACTAGGTAAAGGGGGTAGTGGGACTAGGGTGGAGGTAGTGGGATCTGCACATGCAAAGGCCCTGTGGCAGGGACTAAAAACAGCCCAGTGCAGCATAGAGGTCAGCAGGAGCAGTGGTGAGGACCTTGGATTTTATGCCAAGATCACTGAAGAAGCCATCAATCAGGATCTCTCTGCCTTCCATCTGCCTATCTCAGAGGCCCAGTGAGTTCTCCCCCTACCCACACACTCCGTGACTCCTTGTCGCCCTACGATGGAAGTCATCAGCCTGGCATTGAAAGTCCCTCGTGATTCCCCATCCTGTACCTCTCCCTGATTCTCTCTAGCCAAGACTTCCCCCGAGTTCCACCTTCCTTTCAGTTATAGCCACATTGAAATCATTTAAAAAAATACTAAATAGCTACTGTGTGCCAGACAGCAGGGCCCCCGTCTTTGTGAGGCTGACATTCTGGAGTAGAGGAGGGAACTCTTGATTCCTTCGTCCTTCCCTCCCTCCGAAAGTGTGCTTGTCCCAATGGAATCCCAATCTCTGTGCCTCCGACCTGGCTCCCCAGCAGCCAGCTCAGTCTGCCCAGGTCACTCCTGTAGTCCTTGGCTTGGTGTCTTTTGCCTGAGATGACATCTGCCCGATAAACTTGACCCCCACAGAGCTATGCCAAGACCAAGACTAGAGCTGAGGTGCGGGGTGGTGGCCGGAAGCCCTGGCCACAGAAGGGCAGTGGGCGCGCAAGGCATGGCAGCATCCGCTCACCGATCTGGCGAGGAGGTAAGCCGGCAGGGCCAGGAGGTGGCTCTGGGCTGACTCAGGGTCTGGGTGTTTCTCCCCACTTCTGGCATGGTGTCTTGTTGGTCCCATTCCCTCCACCTCGTCAGCCCACCTGGGGCAGGGCTGGAGGACTCAGATCCACACACCTCACTGCCCATATGCAGGCAGAGATCTGAGTCATCCACTTTTCCCCATCCACCCAATCTCTCAGACCCCCCCACCCCCGCCCTACCCTCTGCCATCTCTGGCCTTGGCCCCTCTCATCAGGCTGTGGCTACAACCCCTTTTGGCCCCACCTCCCATCTTACCCCTCCTGGCCCACACTTCACATAGCTCCCAGAGGGGTCCTCCTAACCCTCCTAGCTCCTGTGGCCTTTGTGTGTATATGAGCTCTCCACCATGGCATTCCAGGCACTGGTGGCTGCGAACCCCATCCTGCCTAGATAGCACTGACTCAGAGTCATCTCCCATTTGCTTGGCCAACTTGTTCATCCTTCTGATGTGTTTGAGCCACACCTCCTCCAGGAAGCCCTCCCTGACCTCCTTTAGGTTCCCTGTCCCCCCGCCCCCCATCTCCTCTGGTGCCCTGCCCAACCCTGATTCCCTCTGTGGTCAAGCCTCTGTATGAATATGAATGGTGTGAGGGCAGGGGTCCTTCTATCTTGTTTCCTGCTGCACTGCCAGGGCTGCACCCAGTAGGGAGTGGACGCACAGGGAGACAGTCCTCACTCAAGGCTTGATGGCTGAAGAAACAGAGGCCCCGGGAGGTGAAGTCACCTGTCTCAGGTGATGCCCAGTCAGGCTTCCCCTCTCCATTCCTAACAGAGGCCCTACCCTCTTTGCTGGACTTGAGCCTGGCTGTTGGCAGCCTCTCCACCCCCACACCACCCATTGGGGCTAATTTTTGACCACTAAGTCCACCTGGGGCCCTTACCTGTTTACACACCTCTGTCCCCACAGGAGGCGTTGCACATGGGCCCCGGGGCCCCACAAGCTACTACTACATGCTGCCCATGAAAGTGCGGGTGCAGGGCCTCAAAGTGGCATTGACCGTCAAGCTGGCCCAGGTACAGCCCCGATCCCATTGGGAGCCACTGGAGCCCTGGGGTGTGTGGGCTGAGGGCTGGAGAGCACAGAGGACTCTGGTGACTCAGAACACCTGTCCTGTCCTCCCACCAGGACAACCTGCACATCGTGGACTCCCTGGAGCTCCCAACCGCAGACCCTCAGTACCTGCAGGAGCTGGCCCGCTACCGCCGCTGGGGGGATTCCGTGCTCCTGGTGGACTTGTGAGGATGCAGGGCAGACTGGGGGTAGGGCAGCTGAGCTCCATCCTCTGCAGGGCTCACTTCCTGGCCTCTTGTTTCAGAGCACACGAGGACATTCCTCAGAACATCGTGACAGCCACATTCGGGCTGAAGACCTTCAACCTGGTCCCAGCTGTGGGTGAGTAAAGGGCACCGGTCCTCCCCCCCACCTCCCCCCCGGGTCCCCAGGGAGTGCACGGGTTAGTTCACATCCTGTATCTGCCTCCCAGTCACTGAATGGCCTTCGACAGTGACCACCCTCCTCAACCCTCAGCTAGCCCAGACAGCGTGTCAGCGGAATGATGCCTTTCTTAAATGTTCTGATACCACATTTGTCCGAGCCCGGGCCATAGTGCCGGGAGCGGAGTGAACGCGGGGGCCCACTGGTTGTCCCCGCCTGGCTCCTCACGCAGAGAGGCAGGATTGGGTCTCTCCTGAGCACATCACACCCATCACCGTGCTGACCAGTCCCCAGAACGCCCTCCCCTCCCCTGATTGCATGTCCTGCTGCCCCCTTGGCAGCTATACAAGGGGGTCTCGGCATCTGCTCCTTCCAGCGGCGTAGGCCCCTCACCACAGCGTCACCCTCCATTCCAGTCAGTCAGCTCACCCAGTCGGCTCTGCCTTTAAACATATCCAGAATCCGGGCTCGCCTTCTGCCTGCATCAGCACGGCCCCCGCTGCCCTCATCCTCACGGTTGTCCCCCAGCCGCCAGAGGACACCTGTGAGCTCCTGAGTCCATGTACATCCCCCCTCTGTTGTCCACAGCCCTCCATGGCTTCCCTTGCACTCAAAAAGCCCTAGTCCTCCACAAGACCCACCAGCTCCTGCATGACCTGTCTTGTCCCACCGTTGTCCTCCCCTCCCCGCTCTCCTCCTCACTCACTAACTGCAGCCACACTGGGTACACCCAGTACCTTGTTTTTATTCACCTGCTCTGTCTTTGGGCTGTACCCATCCACTGGAGTGTGAGGTGGGAACCATGGCCAAGCAGAGGGCAGAGTCAAGCACGTGAGAGGCTCTCCGTCAGAAGCTGATGGGCTGAAGACAGTCCCTTGCCCAGGGTTCTCCGGCAGCGAGCTGCTGAGCCAGGGTTTGAACCCAGGCTGTGAGGCTCTTGGCCCTAGGCCAGACCATGGTGTCCGTCTAAAGGGGAATGCTCCCGGGAGGACGGATAAGGGCTCCAGATGTGGAGTACAGACACGCCCTGACTGCCCCCCCTGCCCCCCAGGCTTGAACGTGCACAGCATGCTGAAGCACCAAACGCTGGTCCTGACCCTGCAGGCTGTCGCCTTCCTGGAGAAGAAGCTGCTCTGGCACGACTCACGCTACACGCCCCTCTACCCCTTCCGCCTGCCCTACCGTGACTTCCCCTGAGCCCGCACCGTGTGGCCCAGGGCCCATCACCCGCCTTCCCTTCTACACCGCTCTTCATACCAGGCGCCTGCTCTGAGCCAGGCTGAGCCCCTGGCCAGTTTGGGCGCCTTGCACTCACCCTGCAAGAGCAGCGCTGCCCAGACTCCCAGTAGGAGCTGAGGCCATGAAGAGTGGCTGGGCGGGCCAGGCCGGCATCCTGACTAGGAAGGGACAACTCGGCAGAGAGCCCGATCGCACTCCGGCCCAATTCTCTCTCTTCTGTTTTTAAGATAAACTTTATTTTTTTAATTACAAGGGAGAAACAGCAGCTCATTGCCATGTTGTGAATGATTCCATCTGGCAAGCTGGGCTCTTTCCCCGGCACCTCTCTCAAGGGGCGACCTCAGTGCTGTTTACAGAAATGGCCCAGAATCAGCCTCCCTCGGGTGACTCAGCCTCTAGGAACTCACAGGGTAGCAGGAGCGCTGCCCTCCCCCCGGGAACCTGCTCCTGGCACCTCCGGGCTCCTAGGCACTGTCATTTGTGTGCTTGCTTTCCTGACAGGGTTTGTGGTCCCATTTGCTAGGGTCCTTCCGTTTGATGTGTGGGCTTGATTCCACAAGTAGGTGCCACGTGCAGACCTGAGTTTCCATCACAATGATTTCACCGAGAACCAAATGTCATCAATAAACGAGAGAATAAAGTTTTTTAAAAACATCAAATCAGTGCCCTAATTCTTGAGTCTGCTGATGTTCTTTGCCCCCAAGTTAATACTTTTAATAGTCATAAAACGGACTGTAAAATAATGTGGTCGATGTCTTTGAAGTTGGCCAGAACGGTCATCTGTGTGTGTGGGCCCAGCCAGGCCAGGCAGCCACAGTGACCGCCATCAGCCAGGCTGTCCCTCACAAAAACATCTCTGGAATGCCTCTCGGGAGTGACTTCAGAACTTGAAACACATTCTTAGCAAATCCTCACTGGACATAAAATTTGATCCTTAAAGCACCAGATTTGACTAATTTAAAAGATAACTTGGACTCCGTAGTAAGAAGGGGTGTAGAGCCTGAGCAGGAAACGCTGTGTGGGCTTGAGCCAGACTTGCCTGCCTCTCCCTGTGCTTCTGGCCGGCCCTGTGGGGTGTCGAGGCCCAAAGCAAGAGCCAGCCGTCGTCCTGACAGCACCTAGCCTAGTCTAGATAGTCATAACTGGAAGTCATATGGTTCAGCTGTCGACACCACAGCCATCAGGAAACAGTAATACCAACCCCCTGCACCGCAGATTTTCCAGAAAAATGGGTCAGAACCTGTTTTCCTGAACTAGAATCCCTCAGCCAGAATCAGTGGGAAAAGGGCATCAGAAAAAAAGCTCTGACATCTAGAACATTCTTTTCAATAATTGGGGGTTGGGGGGAGTGAGTGCTCAAGCTGCCATAACAAAGTACCACAGATTGGGAGGGGCTTCAACAACAAACATATCAGCTCACAGTCCTGGAGGACAGAAGTCCAAGACGAAGCTGTCATCAGAGTTGGCTCCTGAGACTCTGTTGGAGAATCTGTCCCATTCCGTGCCCCTGGCTTCTGGTGGCTTGCTGGCAATCCTTGGCGTCCCTTGGCTTGTAGACATACCACCCCAATCTCTGCCTTCATCTCCCAATGGTGTATCTGTATGTATGTGTCTGTGTCCAAATTTATCCTTTTTATAAGAACAGCAGTCATGTTGGGGTTAGGCCCACCCTAACGACCTCATCTTGATCACCTTCAAAGACCATACTTCCAAGAAAGGTCACATTCACAGGTACTGAGAGTTAAGAATTCCTCCCCACCCCCTTTCTTCCTTCCCTTTTTCCTTTTTTGTGGGGAGGGGAAACAGTCGAACCCATGGCAGTATGGAAGGGGGAAGATGGGATAAGAAGATTGGCTGTGAGAACTGCGGAAGCTGGCACATGTGGCTTCATCATACGCTCTCTTTGTTGTTGCCTATGGTTGAAAATCTCTAGAATTAAAAGCCCTTAAAAAGAGAGAGATGGGTAAAGACATTTTTTCAGCCGGAGCTGTTGCTGCCTGCAAGTCCCCATCCCACCCTCGTGGGACGGAGGCTAACCCAGAGCCCAGAGAGGGAGGGGATTTCACAGCTTTAGAAAAGTGTCCTTTGTTAAGGCTACCAGGACTCAGGCTAGGAAAGCTGTGGTCTGACTCCCAGGAAACCTAGAGGGCAAAAGGCAGGCAGTTTTGATGGTGGAGCCAGAGACTCTGCTTATTGGTGCTCAGTCGACCTGGAGGTCCCCTGGGAGGGATGAGATGGTAGGACCAGATCCCAGGGAGTGGAGAAAGAGCCCCAACCCAGAGCAAAGATGCCCGAGCCCAGAGAAGGGGTCCCCAGGAAAGAGGAAGGCTCGGAGCTTCTCATAACACGTATCCACCAAATCCACCAGGGGGCGCCACGTTAACACACTGCTGCATCATAGTGCAAACCCATCAGCCAAGGAGGAACCGTCCTGTTCCCTCGCCCCTCCTCTCTGCATCTGGGCAGGAGGACACAAAGGCTGGTGAAAGGGGTCAAGGCAAACGGGAAGAAGGTCAATGGCAAAGGAACCAAACTCTTCCATTGAGGCCTCCAGCCTGAAGAGGCCTGACCCGAGGTTCACATCAGACACCAACTCAAGAATTGAGATTGGAATGGAACGATGACCTGGGCTTGAGTCATGGACAGAATTCACAGCAGGGTAGGGTAAGATTGAACTACAGAATAAAGCAATGGCGGGAAAAGCAAAGTTGTTCTGATGACACCCAAACTTCATGAGTTTTCGCTTTATACCCTAGGGCCACTAGGGGAGCTGTAGTGCCAGGATGCACAAGACCTGTGGGAACCCAGAGGAGGAAGCATGTATTTCTGCCTAGAAGTGGAAGGTGGAATTCTCAGAACTGAGTCCTAACTAAGGAAACACAGTAAATACTACCACCTGTTTCCACTCTGCATGTGGCTATGCCAAGCGCTGCACATGAATCGTCTTATCGAATTCTCACATCCACCCTTTGAGTTTGTGTTATCACCCCAATTCTACAGCTGAGGCCATAGGGGCGCAACCAGGGAAAGTGGCGCACTCAAGGTTACAGTTTGTGGGGAGGGCTCTCAGCACTCTGACCAGCCACATCCCCTTTGTACCTGCTGTCCCAGGCAAACCCCCAGCTTCCTATACTGGAGGACCGTGCTGGACTTGTCCACCAGAATGTCAGAAGGACTGGGGAACTACAATGAGATACCACTTCCCGCCCATTAGGATGGCAATATTAATAACAATAAAATATAAAATAAGTATTGGCAAGGATGTGGGAAAACAGGAACCCTTGAACCCTTGTCCACTGCTGGTAGGAACGTAAAATGGTACAGCCACTGTGACAGAGTCTGGCAGTCCCTCAAAAAGTTAAACATGGAATTACCCTGTGACCCAAAATTCCACTTCCAGGTATATACCCAAAAGAACTGAAAACATGTTCACACAGACATCTGCGAATGAGCCCTGGCTGACATGGCTCAGTGGACTGAGTGCCAGCCTGCGAACCAAAGGGCCGCTGGATCGATTCCCAGCCAGGGCACAAGTCTGGGTTGTGGGCCAGGTCCCCAATAGGGGGCTCATGAAAGGCAACCACATATTGGTGTTTCTCTTCCTCTTTCTCCCTCCCTTCCCCTCTCTCTAAAATTGAATAAACAAAATCTTTAAAAAAACAAACAAACTTGTACTTGAGTGCTAAGTGCAGCAAGGTTCACAATACCCAAGAGGTGGAAACAACCCAAATTTCTACCAACCAATGGAGGGATAAACAAAATGTGATATATACATGCAATTGAATACCATTCAACTATAAACAAGAATGAAGTATTCCCAGAAGAATTGAAAACAGGTACTTATATGCCAGTGTTCATGGCAGCATTATTCACAATTAGCCAAAGGTGGAAAGAGCCTAAATGTCTCTCTGCAGATGAATGGATATCTGGAATGTTATACCTGATGTATATCCTTACAATGGAATATCAGTCAGCCAAAAAATGGAAAGAAATACTGATTCATGCTATGGTATAGATGAATCTTTATGTAAATATACTGAACATCATGCTGAGTGAAAAAGTCAGACACAAAAGGCCACATATTGCCCTGACAGGTGCGGCTCACTGGGTAGAGCATCACTTCACAAAGTGAAACGTCGCCGATTCCTGGTCAGAGCACATGTATGGGTTGCGGGCTGGTCCCCAGTTGGGGTGCATGTGAGAGGCAACTGATCAATATTTCTCTCACACACCAATGTTTCTCTCTCTCCCTTCCTCTGTCTCTAAAAATACATAAATAAAATATTTTTTCTATAATATCAGAATTTCTGATGTTCTTTTCTTAAGGTTTTATTTTTATTAATCTTTAGAGAGAGGAGAAGGAAGGGAGAAAGGTAGGGAGAGAAACATTGATGTGCGAGAGAAATATTGATTGATTGCCTCTTGAATGTCCCCAACTGGGGACCTGGCCTGCAACCCAGGCATGTGCCCTGACTGGGAATTGAACTAGTAACCTTTAAGTTCACAGGCTGGCACCCAATCCACTGAGTCATACCAGCCAGGGCAAATAAATAAAAAAATTTTTAAAAGAAAAGACCACATATCATTTAATTCTATTGATATGAAATGACCAGAATATGTAAATCCACAGGGAAAGAAAGTACATTAGTGGTTGCCAGGGGCTGGGAGAGGAGGGATGTGGAGGTACTAGGTTTCTTTTGGGGGTAATGAAGATTTTCTGAAATTAAATAGTGGGACCATTGTATGAAATAGTGAATACACTAGAAAACCCTTAAAAGGTAAAAATGTGAATTTTATGTTACGTGAATTTATCTCTCTCTGAATTTCATATAAATATGAAATCAGTGCCACCACTATGGAAAGCAGTATGGACATTACTTTAAAAATTAAAAACAGAACTACCACCCTGGCTGGTGTGGCCCAGTGGGTTGGGTACCGGCCTGTGAACCAAGGGGTTGCAGGTTTGATTCCCAGTCAGGGCACGCGCCTGGGTTGTGGGCCAAGTCCCCAGTAGAGGCGCACAGCGGGTAACCATCCATTGCTGTTTCTCTCCCTCTCTTTCTCCTTCCCTTCCCCTCTGTCTAAAATTAAATAAAAAATTTTAAAAAACAGAACTACGATATGATCTAGCAATTCTACCTTTTTGGGTATTTATCTCAAGGAAACAATATCACTACCTGGAAAAGATATCTGCATCATTCATTGTAGCCAAGACATGGAAACAGCCTAAGTGTCCAGAGATGGATGAATGGATAAAAAACACGTGGTTCATATAGACACGGTGGAATGTTATTCAGCCATAAAAAGGAGGAGCTCTTGCTGTCTATGACAACACGGTTGGGCCTTGAGGAAATTATGCTAAGTGAAGTAAGTCTGACAAAGACAAATATTGTATGATCTCACTTATATTGGAATCTTAAAAAAAAAACTTACAGAGACAGAGAGCAGATTGATGGTCACTAAAGATGGGGGTGAGGGGTGTGGAAGTGGGTGAAAGAGGTCTAAAGGCATAAACTTCCAGTTATAAATAAGTGGTAGGGATATAATGGGCAGCATGGTGAATTAAAAATTATGTATATGAAGTACTGGGGAGTTGACATTCCTGGAGCAGCCTTTACCCAATGAGGCACAGGATGGGTGGAGTCTTCCCATCACCAAAAGTTCCCCAGTGAGATAAACTCCAGTTGCTCCCAAAGGGGAAATCCCCTGATGTTCACCTTTGCTGCTTCCCTTCCCTGGTTCCCCGTGCCCAAGGTGTTTCCTGGGATCACCCCCTAGACCACCTGCATGCCGGCCTTATGAGTGAAATGCTCTGGGAACCTTTTGCAAAAGTGGTGGAAAGGGAATGCTGGGCTGGAGGGACAGCATAAGCAGAATGTTCAGAGACAAGAGAAGTTCATTTATTCAACAAGCCAGGTTCCCTGCCTTTCTGGAATTCACAGGAATGGAGGTCACGGACGGTCAAGTAAATCAAAGAATTTCAGCAAGTGAATGAAATTTCAATAATGAACACATTAGGGTAAGGAACAGAGAGTGAACGGGGTGTGGCCCAGGATTAGGGTGGGGGCATTCAGGCAAGTTTGGGGGAGAGGCTCAGGCCATAAAGAAGCAGGAGCAGCCCATGTCAGGGATGAGAAAAGAGCATTCCAGGCTGAGGAAACTGCAAGGTGGCCATGGCAGAGCTCAGAGGGAGGGGAGAGCAGGCGGAACGCCATGGAGTCAGGCATAGATACTTCTGCCCGGGGCTAACGACTCCTTGGCCTGCCTGAGACTGTCTGGCACCCTGGAGGAAGCCCTGTCTTTCCTGGCAAGTGCGGAAAAGGGTTGGGTACCACATGCTTCCCTTTTCCTTGAAAAAACACGAAAGCCCTAACTGATATGGCTCAGTGGGTTGGGCATCACCCTGCAAAGGGAAGGGTCTCCTGTTTGATTCCCCAGGCAGGGCACGTGCCTGGGTTGTGGGCTAGGTCCCCAGCTGTGCCTGTGATAGGCAACCAATCAATATTTTTCTCTCGCATCTATGTTTCTCTCCCTCTCTTTCCCCCTCCTTTCCCCTGTGCCTGAGTAAATAAATAAAATCTTTTCAAAAACAAAATTTAAATTAAAAAGAAAAAACGGAAAGGGAGTGTAAGATAAGGAAGTACCTTCTCCTTCTGTCAATCTGCCCCTCATTACCGTCCCACCCTGGCTCAGGAAATGGCCCTCCATCCTCCCAGAGTCTCAGAGCAGGGTCCTAAAGAGTCATCCTTGACTCTGCCCTGCTCCATGTTCTAGCAAGTCCAGTTGGCCCTGCCGCCAAAACGGATGCCAAATTTGACCACTTCTCCCATGCCACGGTTCAGCCCAGGCACCGTCATTACTTTCCTGAACTAGAGCAATCAGCTCCTCTCCTGAAAGTTTTCCACCCTGTCCTCCCATCCCCTGACTGGAGCTCCTTGTAGTCTCAGGAGGGTGACCTGAGTCAGGGCTGGCCTGTCCCTCCTCTGCTCAGAACCCACCATGGTCCCCACCTCACTGAGAGGAAAAGCCAAAGTCTGGCACCCCTCCCCAAACGGTGAAACGCCTGCATGCTCTACCCAACCCGCTCCCTGCGCTCCGCTCCTCTAACTCCCCCGATTCCTCACCGGACCGCGGCCGCACTGGCCTCCCGACTGTTTCTCAAGGCAGTTCCTACCGCAGGGCTTTTGCACATCCAGTGTTCCCTGCCTGATATGCTACCTTCGTAATACATTCACTGTTCCCTTCTCCCTCCCACTCTGGTTTTTGCTCAAATGTCACCTCAGTCTTTCCCAGAATACTCTATCTAAAAGTGCATTGATCCTCATATTTCCTCTCCCCTTTCCCACTTTATTTTTCTTCTTAGCACGAATAACAAGCTAACCATTTCATCTATTTTATTTCCGTCTCTTGTCTGTCGCCCCCACTAAGACCATCTCAGCACGACGGCAAAAATTTTTGCTTTTTACACTGCGCAGTGGTGTGAAGAGAGAGCCACACTTTTCTGGCTGCAGTGGGTACCTGGGCCGCGCAGGGGAGCTATTGGTCCTCGTACTTCGATTCAATGCCAAAGAACCGGTTGACGTGAGGCTGAGAAAAGTCCGCCAGAAAATAACACCCCTCGCAGGATTTTCCCAGAGCCTCCGAGGGCCAGGGACGTCCTCAGTTCCTTACTCTGCATCTTTTCCCAGGCCATTCTAGAGGGGAATTTAGCACCCTCCACACGCCGCCCCCCCCCCGGAAGAAAGATCCCCGTGGAAATTCCTTAGGAACTATCGGGGCCGGGGGAGGGGCGCGTTTCTGGATGACGAGTGACCTGTAGTCCCATCCCCCGGAGGAAGGGCGGGGGCTTCCCCCGGCCCTCTCCCTTCCCCTTCTGCTTGGCGAACCCCTGGCCCCTCAGAGGTCTCCATGGCGATGCAGCGTGCGCCCCACAACAGGAAGCTTTGGGCGGCGCGACTTGGCGCCCTCCGAGACCCCAGAGTCTCCGCGGAATGGGTGACGAGTCTCGCGGTCACATGCACGGGCTGTGACCTCGGGGATGGGGGACGCGGGGGCGGCCTGCAGACGCGGCGGGTTTGGGCCTTTACAACGCCCCCATCGCCCTAATGGAACGAGCCGGGACAAAGCCCTGCCCACATTTGTTGCTAGCGTCCGGGGTTCGAGTTTCAGGGTTCGAGTTTCGAGAACCGCGCATGTGGACAGGCGTTTGAGCGCCCCCTCTCCCTGCCCCACTTTGGAGCCTAGGAGCTGCCTCAGTTTCCCTTGAAAAGGCCTACCCTCCCCCCTCTAGGTCTGCTGCCTCAGTTTCCTCGCGGAGCCTGGGAACGGCAGCGGGGAGCTCGGCGCGCTAGCACCACGCGGCTTCCTTCCCCTTTCTGGAAGCTGCAAAGACGCCCCCGCGGCCACGACCGAAAGGAGAAGCGAGACCTCGGGAGTTGGGGCGCCCAGCAGTGGGGGGATGCGGATCTCGGGATGTGACGACGCCAGCAAGTTACGCGGGCGGCACCTGGAAGTGTCTGGGTCTGCTCGGGCGTTTCTTGGGAAATCTCGGTGCCAGCTGGGCCGGAACATGCCCCTCCGGGAGGGTCACACTTAATGGAAGTTGCCCCGTGAGGATTCCCGGGCCCCCACCCCAGCGAGGGCTTTTCCACTTGGTTCGAGAGGCCTGCTGGCGCTGGGGTGTCAAATCTCCCACGGCTCAGAACCTCAGTTGACCCCTCTCTGGAATGGGCACAACAACGGTCCCTCCCGTTCTAGGGTAGTTGTAAGCACTCAGTCCAGCGTAAACGCAGAGTAAAGATTAACCCGGCCGGAAAACCGGACCTCTCCCCCGCACCCCGGGTCCGCAGCACCTTCCGAATCACCGCCTCCACTGCAACCTCATTGCTTCAGTTCAGAAATTCCGGCGCTCGGGCCGCTGGCGGCCGGCCGCTAGCCAGGGGGCAAAGGCGTGCTGGGCTAGGCACCTCCCCAGTCCGGAAATGCCCGAACCCTCGTTCGGTCGGGGAAGGCGCGAGGTTTCCGGGAAGCCAGCACCGCCCCTCGGTCCCCCCTGGACCGCTCTATAAAAGGACCTGAGCGTAGTCCAGGCGCCCAGTCCGCGCCAGCGAACCAGCCTCTTCTCCTCCACGTTACTACTTTCTCTCTGCCTAGGTCACTCTGGCTCCCATGGCCACCCGATCTCTGCTACCAGCGCTCCTGGCCCTCCTCGGGGCTCTGCTGTCAGGTGAGTCGAAGATGCGGGATGTCGTCGGGCCAACGCCCTGGGCGCCGTTATGGGACCGGCTAGCGGCGGGCTGGGGACAAGGTCATTTGTATTTAGGTAGCTGTTAAGGGGAAGTTCGGGCTAGAGCCACCCATTGAAAGTCAACCGCCAGACCCTGGCCGGGTGCGCAGTTGATTAGGGCATCGTTCCAAATACACGAAGGTTGCAGGTCCTGTACCCGGTCAGAGCACATACAAGAACCAACCAATGCATGTATAAAAATATGTGGAGCAACAAATCGGCATTTCTTTCTCTCTCTCTCTCTCTCTCTCTCTCCTCTCTCAAATAAATAAAAATTTAAAAAAAGAAGAAGAAAAGTCATGGGCTTGAATCTCAGCTGTAAAATGGCGAGCAAAATGTAATTTTGACCACCTTGCCTTGGCTGTGCCCTGACCCAGGACGGCCCCTGGACCCAAGAGGCAGTCAGGTGGTATGAGATGTGGTTACTGTCTGAGCCGGCTGGGGACCCCCACATGCGAAGCACATTTTCTTCCTCCTTTGCTGCCCTTGGGGAAGTCCAGACCTGCTTCTGCTCAGGGGAATTCCAGGCCTGACTTGCCCAAGGACCAGAGGCTGAGAAGTGAGATTCCCCAGCGGGCCTCCACCAACTCCAGCCTGGAGGGAGGGGAGAAGGGGGACAGAGAGTCTCAAGTGTGGTCAGCGCCGGGGAGCAGGTGAGCGGAAGGTGGAGGGCATGATTACCAGCTCCACAGAATGTTCTCATGCGGACTGCAGTCCGGCTTCTACCGCTTTCTGGCTGAGTGACTTCTGCTCTTCAGACCTCACCATTTCCCTCTCTGAAATGGGAATGATCCCAGCACCACCCTCGGAGAACTGTTTTCACACGCCTCCCCCTACCCTGGATAAAGCGGGCCCAAAGCTGAGGGCGGGAACCTTTGGGAGTAGGGTAGGACGGAGGGGCTCAGACAGACAGTTTTGCAGCTTTGGAAGCACCAAGGTCTGAGGGAGCTAACACCACCCCTTGCCTTCCTTGGGGCTTCTTGCTCCTTACCCTGTCTTAGGCGTTACTTCCATTATCAGGGTTGAGGGGACTATACTCTCCCACCTTACAGATGGGGAAATTGAGGCCAAAGAGGAGAGACCACTTGTCAAAGGGAGTGAGGAACCAGCCTGGTCAGAACCCCTCTCTTCCCCTGAGGACTGGTTCCCCGACCTGACCCCTTGGGAGCGAGGACGTTGAAGCTACGTTCCTCCTCTGCTGAAATCCTCGCATGGCTCCCCATTGCCCTCAGAATGGAAAACACGCCCTTGGCAAGGCTCACATGTGCGGCCTGTGTGATCTCCCCGACCTCATTTCCCCCAGCTCTTCGCTTGCTGACTTGGCTCCAGCTACCGTGCCCCAGGACCTTTGCACTTGGAACTCTTTTCCCTTGTCTCTGGACGGCCTTTCTTGTTATTCCTATCTCTGCTCACACATTACCCTGTCACCAAGTCACTGTCTGTTCTACCACCCAGTTTTGTTTTTGTCAGAATTCTTTCTAACATCAGCTATTAATTATGTTGTTTGCTCATGAATTTTTCTCTCTCCCACACTAACAGCAGAGAGTTCTGCCTTGTCCAAGGCTGTGCCCAGCACAGGCGGGGCGCCCAGGAATGTTGACGACCCCAATTCATAATGCCGTAAGGTCCTCTTCACACTTTTGTTCCAGGGGCCAGAGGTGCCGAAACATCAGTGAGACCCCAAGAAGCCATCATACCCCAAGGGGGCTCTGTGAACGTGACCTGCCTTGCTTCCTGTGACCAAAATGCCACTTTGGGTCTGGAGACTCCATTGACTAAGAGGCACGTGGACGAAGGGCACAACTGGGTGACCTATGAACTTAGCGGCATACAAGAAGACAGCGCTCCACTATGCTTCTCGAACTGCGGCACTAAACAGTCCCAAGCTGCAACATCCCTGACTGTGTACCGTGAGTGGCTGGGCCCAGGGGCTGAATGAGGCATGCGGGGTGCGGGAGGTGGGACCGGGGAGGGTGTCACCAAAGGCCAGGTGGGCACATCTTCAGAAAGCCTCCTTGTCATTTCAAACCCCTCCTTGACAGTGCAGTTAGAGCATCAACAAGGATTCAGCACATTCAAGAATGCTGGCTTCTCTAGGCCTCTTACAAGGCCCTAGACCTGACTTTAAAAAAATATAAAAAGATGCAAATTAAAACTAGCCCCGAGGTGGCTTTTTTCACGTATTGACCACAATGAAAAGAACTGATAACAGCTGTGCTGACAAGCGTACGGGGGGCGGGGCGGGCAGCAGGCTGTCCTGGGACATTGCTGGCAGTGTGGGGGCATAAAGAAGTGCCACCCCAGGCAGGGAAGGGGGCCTCAGTTCTGCAGAGGACACAGGCACATGTCCTTTGACATAGAAACCCTATTCCTGGGAATTGGGTTTACATGTGTCCCCAGCCACAAGGGAACTGAGGGTGGGGTGGGATTATTCACTGCAGCGTTATTTGAAAGGACAAAAGTTTGCAAGCCACTCAAATGTTGGGGGCTGGGAGATTAAACTGTGGTTTGACTATACAATGGAATAGCATGCAACTGTGCACAAGAATGAGGAAGCTCCTTGGGTCCCAAAAGAGAGTGTGCTCTAAGGATCTCCACAGGTCAAGTTCAAAAGAAGTAAGTTATGTCCAGAATGAGTGGCATGCCATCCTGGGTATTAGGGAGTGGCTGGAGTGGAGTGAAGGAGGCTGTGTTTACTGAAAGAAATGACCACATTAGCTGCGGGGGAGGCTCTGGGAGACGGCAGCGGTGAGTTTTTTCCCCCTTGTGCCTTTTTCTTTTTTTAACCTTTGGGCATTTTGAACTGTGAGAACGAGTTACTATGACCGTAGGCAATAAATAAAATTCAAATTAGAACAAAACAAATCAAAAAGGAAGCAAGGAAGGACGGAAACTGGCCAACCGACTTCAGGACTAGACAGCCTTGGGTTCCAGTCCCAACATGGCCCTTACTAACTGGGTGACTGTGGGGGACATGGCTCCTTAATTGGTTTTCACATGAGACCTCCTAAAATGGATATAATGACACAGTGAGGCATGAAGGACATTCTATCTTCATGGTGTCTGGACAAGGAAGCCCTTGGGCAAATATTAGCTTTGCTTCTGATTTGGAGTATGTTTGAGCAGACGCTGGCCAGGTGAGGGAAGTCCCCAAACATCCCGGCGGCCGCTGAAAACCCCAGGGCAACTTCCTGGAACGCCCTTCCACAGCTCGGCCTGACAACTGAAACCCCAGCACTTTAGGTGGGAGTCCTGGCTCTGCCACTTTCTCCCACTGTGACTCTGAGCACTGGACTTTGCCTTAGTTTCCACCTCTGTGAAATGGAGCAGACAGCTGGTACACAGTGGCGGGGGTGCCATCTAGGAGACACTCTGACTTAGCCCTGCTCTACCCTCAGTGTCAAGCTGAGGGCCATCCCTGGGTGGCTAACCTTCCTCTAAAAAGGTTAGAGTGGTAATTCCTGCAGGAGGTGACCCCTAATTGGGCCTTGATGAGTGCATAGGAGTTGGTAGACTGGCATTCCAGGCAGAGAGAACAGTGTGGGTGAAGGTTTGGCGTGGGAAGCATGCTGATCTGTGGTTGGGAGGGCAGGAGGGACTGAACATCAACAGATTGGTGAGTCTGGAGCTGAGGTTGGCAGGTCCTCAAATTCCAGGCTGAGGAGTTGGGACCTTCTCCTTGGGGTGATAGGTGTAGGAGCAGGTCAGGGATCTAGAGAGCAGAAGGCTAGACTTGCGGGAAACCAGAGAATAGCGGGGCTAGGACCTGGGCTAGGCCATGTGCGTGGTGGGCAGTGGTTGCATACAGGAAGGGAAGGGCAGACAAATATTTAAAGAGCAGAGTGATGAGGACTTGGTGAGGGACAGAAGATGAGGGGTCGAGGAGAGGTACAGGCAAGACAGGCCTCTTCATTCAGCCTGGCTTTCAGAGCAAAGAGCTGGGCGTGGAGACATGGGGGCTGAGGTTGAATGGGGCCTCTAGCCTTGCAAGTTGGGGTTTGCAGCAGACGATTAAGTGTCAGAGCTGGATGTCTGAGGGTTTTCTCAGCCTTTTTTTTTTTTTTTTTTTAATAGCTTTGAAGTGTGCATGCAATTGAGCGGATTTTAGTGTTCAGAGTTGTACAACCATCACCGCAATCTCATTTTGGTACATTTTCATTACCCTAAAAGGAAACCTTATGCCCATTTACGTTCACTCTCTTGACCTCTTAAATGGATTAATTGTAATCCTACCTCCAGTGGCGCCATCGTACAGCTCAGGAAACTGAGGCCCCTGAGGTTCCGTTTCTGCAGCCCTCAGGGCTGGAACTATTCCAGAGGCAAAGTCACTCAGCCACAGCCCATAGCAGAGAAGCAGAAAAACTAGGAACCAGACCCAGGCCCCTGATGTTTTAAGCCCTTGAACATCTGTCGGTTCTTACTTTTTTAACATTTCGGGGGATCACACTGCACATTTGGGAACTCCTTTCTCTTAAAGGTAGACTCCCGAAAGGCCTCGAATCAGTATGTGTGGTTCAATCTTATTCTTTCTATAAACATAGAGTGCCTGCTATGTGCCAACAGCATGATGGGGACAAGGCAGACAAAGATCCCTGCCTCCTGGACTGCCATTCCACAGGGGGGAATTGAGAAGAAACAAGTTCACTGAGTAGACGATCTTGTATGTCAGAGGGTGAGGAGTGCTACAGAGAAAAATAAGGCCAAGATAGGAGAAGGGGGAGCAGGAGTCTTTTTAACAATCCATAGCGGACCGGGCAGCTGAAATTTACTGTGTGCAATTTCACCAGACACCTGGTGATATGCTCTGAGTTTCTTTTCCACTTTTCCCTCTGAGATGCTGCAGTAAATAAAGAAATTGTTGTGCCCCTTCACAACTGCTTGGAGACTTCTCACCAGTTTCCCCTGAAGTTTTTTGTGTTGTTTTTTTTAAGAGAGAGAGAGAAGGGAGGAAGAAAGAGGGAAGGAAACATCAATGTGTGGGAGAAACATGATCAGTTGCCTCTCACACGCCCCCAAGTACCCAGGCATGTGCTCTGACCGGGAATGGAACCGGGGACGTTTCGGTTTGCAGTCTGGTACTCAACCCACTGAGCCACACCAGCCAGGGCCCCTGAAGTTCTTCACATTCCTGTACGGCTTAGGTGGTTTGGGGTATGTCTGGGGGAAAGAGCGCTAAGGCTCCCCTGACCCAGGTGTGGTGCCCTAGCGCTCCCTGCTGGTGGGTGTCCTGTCCAGCTCACAGGACACTCCCTCCTCTCCTCTACCCCAGGGTTCCCAGAACGAGTGGAGCTGGTACCCCTGCCCCAGTGGCAGCCTGTGGGTGAAAACCTCACCCTACGCTGCCAGGTGAAGGGTGGTGCACCCCGATCCGAACTCTCCGTCATGCTGCTCCAAGGGGAGAAGGTGCTGAGCCAGCAGCCTGTGATGGGGGATCCCGCTGAGGTCACCGCCACAGTGCTTGCAGGCAGAGACGACCACGGCACCAATTTCTCTTGCCGCACGGAACTGGACCTCCGGACCCAAGGGCTGGGACTGTTCCAGAACAGCTCAGCCCCCAGGCAGCTCCGAACCTTTGGTGAGGCTTTGGGGAGTCTGCAAGAGGATGGGTTCAGGTGGTGTTCCCGCTTGGGACGTGGGGTCCCTGGGAAGGAGGGGGCTCCTGGCTGTAAGGGTACGGAGAAGATAGTGACCTAGACTGCAAAGGCTTCTGGGAAGACTATGTTCTTGGCCACTGGCATGGGGTGATGGGGATAGGGTGCCTGGGCCACAAGATCTTCTGCGAAGGTTGTGACCCAGGGTGAGAGATGCCAAGTGTCCTGGGTCAGAGATGACCAAGGTTGCAGAGTCTCCCAGGAAGGGGAGTTCCAGATGCTGGAATGAAAATGCTACAGGAAAGGGCCTCAGTCCCCCCCTGTTCACAACCCACCCTCTCTTGTCAGTCCTGCCAAAGATCGGCCCACGCCTCGCTACTCCCCGGATCATGGAAGTGGGCACACAGTGGCACCTGAACTGCACCCTGGATGGGCTGTTCCCGGCCTCAGAGGCCCAGGTCCACTTGGCACTAGAGGACCAGAGGCTGGAACCCACAGTCAAGTACAGCAAGGACTCTCTCTGGGCCACTGCCTGGGTCAGGGTGAATGCAGGGGAGGAAGGCACACAGCAGCTGAGGTGTGCAGTGACGCTGGGAAACCAGAGTCAGAGAACTGCGGAGAAGGTGACCGTCTACAGTAAGTAGAGACCAGGGCGGGGCTTCTGAGGCGTGGGGCCGGGGCTAGGGGCGGGGCTCACTGCGTGCCCCTCCTCCAGGTTTCCCAGCTCCCAACCTGACCCTGAGCCAGTCGGAAGTCCCAGAGGGGACTGTGGTGACAGTGGAGTGCAAGGCCCATCCTAGAGTCCTGGTGATGCTGAGTGGGGCCCCAGCTGGGCCTCCAGGCCCAAGTGCCCAGTTCGTGCTGAATGCCAGTGCTGAGGACAACGGGCGTATCTTCTTATGCTCTGCGGTCCTGGAGGTGAATGGGATGAAGCTGCACAAGAAGACGACTCAGGAGCTCCTTGTCCTGTGTGAGTGGGGCTGTGGGAAACCGACCCCTAGTCTCCAAGGCCCAGCCCCTAAGAGCCCATGAGCTCCTGTTCTCCAGGGCCTACCACACCCCCACCCTGGGTTCCCTAGCTAAGTCCTCCAGTCCTGCGTGGTAAGGGGCATCTGGGTCCCTGCCCCCGTCCCTCATCTTGCTGTGTTTCTCCAGATGGCCCCCGACTAGACGAGAGTGATTGCCCAGGAAACTGGACTTGGCAGGAAGGCTCCCAGCAGACCCTGAAGTGCCAGGCCTGGGGGAACCCAATCCCTAAGCTGAACTGTCACCGGAAAGGAGATGGGGCTTCGCTGCCCATCGGGGTCCTGAGACCTGTCATGCGGAATATTTCGGGAACCTACAAGTGTGAGGCCACCAGCCCTCGTGGTGTGGTCACCCGTGAAGTGGTTGTGAACGTGAACTGTGAGTGTCCCAGTGTTCGGGGCTGGGCGGGGCAGGGGCAGTGAACCTGGCTCAACCCTCACCTCCCCCTATTTTTCCCCCCACAGACCACCACCAGAATAATATGGTCGCCATCATTTTGGTGCCAGTCGCAGCCGTCTTGGGCACTCTGGGCACAGCCATTTATGTCTATAACCGTCAGCGGAAAATCCGGGAATATAAGCTACAGAAAGCCCAGGAAGCATCTAACATAAAGCTGAACACGCCACCCTGAGCCTGTCCCTGAGCAGGACTTCCACCGGTGGCAGCGGCGCTACATCGAACAGTGGTGGACACATGCCATTCAGCTGCACCCGCTTTCCTGGGATGCCAGAGGACAGGATTGAGGCCTCAGCGGAATACAGACAGCATTTAGGGTCGTGGCATCTGCACACTCAGGACTCCCAGGACTCGCACCTGACTTGTAGCCACAGGACTGAGCCAGGACTCCAGGACAAGACTAGGGACGTGCCTGGTGGGGTGTCAAAGGCTGACCTGGCCCGAGAGGTGTGATGGAGACATATGCTGCCGACATGGGGACACCCATCTGGAAGACATTGAAATTCACCCCCTACTGCATGTACTAAGGCCCTACAGCTCTAAGAGAGAAGGGGCCCTGCCCAGATACGGGCAACATGGAAACATAAGTTCTCACACTTCCTCTGACAGATGCCACCTCTGGCAGTGCTGTCTACTGACTGGTCCCAGCTCTTGATGATGATATATTTATTCGTTTGTTCTTTTACCAGATATTTATTAGTGCCTTTTATGTGGGGTGGAATGGTAAACAAGACAAACAGAAGTCCCTGCCCTCAGGAAGCTTCCGGTCTAATCTCATTTGGGGCTGTCAGGTACAACGGGTGCACTGCGCAGGAGCGCCTTGTGAAAAGATCAAGTTGGGTGGAATTTTCCACTCCATTGGCCAAACTGCTTGCCCCCAGAAGGGGACTAGCAAACCGAAAAGGCTTAGCTGGTTGCATGCCTTGGAGCAGCCCGCAGAGCTCTTAACCCGCAGCACTGGTGCTAACCTCTCCGCCCTCTCCACCCATATGAATCTTTGCCAGTGCTCATAATGCCGCTCAGTGGCATGCCTCAACATGAGTGCCCACTCCCTGACAGCTAAACCACGGGGTCTTGCCCTGGCCAGGTAGCTCAGTTGATTAGAATATCATCCTGACACGCCAAGGTTGTAGGTTCGGTCCCTGGTCAGGACACATACTAGAATCAACCAGTGAACGCATAAGTAAGTGGAACAACAGATTAATGTTTCTCTCTTTCCTCCCCCTTCCTCTTTCTCTCTAAAATCAATAAAAATAAAAAATAAACCATGGGTTCCCACACAAGTATGCGCAACCCCTGTGCCCCTGCTTTGTCCTACCTGTTTCCATCTCAATGGGGCAATGTTAAGAACGAAACTGGCAGCTCCAAATTCCTGAGGGCCCTGTGGGCAGTGGGGAGGACAGACTCACAGCTCCAGAAGCCTCTCCCTTGTACTAATAAAGCTTTTTCATTAGGCCCAGCCTTGCGTGAGTTGAGGGGAGCTGCCACTTCCGGTTGGAGCCCCTTCTATCTCCCCTACCACAGCCCTGTCCTACTTCATCCCCCAAGAAAAGGCTGTTTGTTCAAGGCCCCGCCCTAATGCCATGATCCAAATCTGGGCTTATTAGGACCTTTTGAGACCCCAGGGAAAGTTAAAGACGCCTCTCTGGGAAAAATGTAAGAATGTTTGGTTTATAATGGTGTCCGGACTTCCAGCCAAGATGGAAGTGCAGGTAGATACACTTTGCCTCCTCGCACAACAACAAATTTAAAAACAAAAAGCAACCAGAACTCCCAGAAAAATCAAACTATATGAAAGTCTGACAACCAAGGAGTTAAAGAAGAAACATTCATCCAGACTGGTAGGAGGGGCAGAGACTGGGAGCCAGGGCGGAGAGGACATGCAGCAAGGTGGCAGCTGGAGGACCAGTAGGTCCCACACACGCGTGTGGATAAACCAGGAGGAACAACTGGGGAGCAAGACAGACTGCAACCCAGGGTTCCAGCATAGGGATACAAAGCCTCAAAACCTCTGACTGTAAAAACCTGTGGGGGTTGAGGCATCAGGAGAAACTCCCAGCCTCATAGGAGAGTCTGTTAGAGAGATCCACAGGGTCCCAGAACATACACAAACCCACCCACCTGGGAATCAGCACCAGAAGCGCCCAGTTTGTTTGTGGGTAGCAGGGGGAAGTGACTGAAAGCAGGGAAAGAGCTGAGAAAGCGGCATTGTTCCCTCTCCGACCCCTCCTCCACATACAACCCCACAAGGCAGCACATGGGTTGCCTCTCCCTGGTGAATACCTAAGGCTCCACCCCTTACAGCAACATAACAGGAGCACCAAGACAAAGAAATATGGCCCAAATTAAAGAACAGGTCAAAACTCCAGAAAAAATACAACTAAGCAATGAAGAGATAGCCAACCTACCAGATGCAGACTTCAAAACAATGGTAATCAGGACGCTCACAGAAATGGTTGAGTATGGTCTCAACATAGAGGAAAAAGTGAAGGCTATGCAAAGTGAAATAAAGAAAAATGTACAGGGAACCAACAGTGAAGGGAAGGAAACCAGGACTCAAATCAACAATTTGGAGCAGAAAGAAGAAATAAACATTCAACTGTAATACAATGAAGAAACAAGAATTCAGAAAAATGAGGAGAGGTTTAGGAACCTCTGGGACAACTTTAAATGTTCCAACACCCAAATCATAGGGGTGCTGGAGGGAGAAGAGGAAGAGCAAGACATTGAAAACTTATTTGAAAAAAATTATGAAGAACTTCCCCATTCTAGCAAAGGAAATAGACTTCCAAGAAGTCCAGGAAGCTCAGAGAGTCCCAAAGAAGTTGGACCCAAGGAGGAACACACCAAGACACATCATAATTAAATTACCCAAGATTAAAGATAAGGAGAGAATCTTAAAAGCAGCTAGAGAAAAGGAGACAGTTACCTACAAAGGAGTTCCCATAGACTATCATCAGCTGATTTCTCAAAAGAAACCTTACAGGCAAGAAGGGGCTGGAAAGAAGTATTCAAAATCATGAAATGCAAGGACCTACATTCAAGAATACCCTATCCAGCAAAGCTATCACTTAGAATGGAAGAGCAGATAAAGTGCTTCCCAGATAAGGTAAAGTTAAAGGAGTTCATCATCACCAAGCCCTGTTATATGAAATGTTAAAGGTACTTATCTAAGAAAAGGAAGATCAAAACTATGAACAGTGAAATGAAAACAAATTCACAACTATCAACAACTGGACTTAAAAACAAAACCGAAAACAAACTAAGCAAACAACTAGAACAGGAACAGAGTCATAGACGTGGAGATCCCATGGAGGGTTATCAGCTGGGGGCGGGAAGAGGGGAGAAGTGAGGAAAAGTTATAGGGAATAAGAAGCATAATTGGTAGGTACAAAATAGGCAGGGGGAGGTTAACAATAGTATAGGAAATGGAGAAACCAAACAATTTATATGTATGACCTATGGATATGAACTAAGAAAGTGGGGGAATGCGGGTGGGAAGGGGGTTGCAGGGTGGAGGGGAATAAAGGGGAGAAAAAATGAGACAACTGTAATAGCATAATCAAAAATATATACTTAAAAAAATAATGGGGTCTGGAATCCCATTCTTGAGTGGAAGGTGGGGGGTAGTGTATAAATGGCAGGGCTCCTGTCCCTCTAGGAGCCTCTGTCTCTCCGGGTGGGGCTGAGGAGGCGGGGTTTTGGGCTTCCTTATCTTATCCAGCCAGCCTTGGCTTCCTGGCGCGGGGTCCCCCAGTTCGGGCTCCTTGCCATGGGGTTTCTGCTCCCCCTCTCGCTGCTGGTTTTGCTGGCGGCAACCCACTCAGGAGGTGGGAGCGCCGGGAGGCGCCGAGCTGCGCGGTCTCAAAGCACCGGGGGAGGCAGTTCCCCCCCGCCCTCAGGGACCACAGCGCCATTCTGGGTGAGCATAAGCCCCAAGTTAGTGGCCGTGGCGCCGGGGAGTTCAGTGTGGCTCAACTGCAGCAGCAACTGCCCGCTGTTGGAGAGTTTCACCCTCCATAGTGGACTGCGGCGGGGCGAGGCGCTCAGCGGACCCAACTGGGTTTCATTCCAGCTGCTGGATGTAAGTACCTGGACCTCTGACGTGCACTGCTTCGTCACCTGCGCCGGAGTAACGCGGGGAGCCACGGCCAAGGTCAACGCCTATGGTGAGGGATATGGGCTCAGGCCTTGCTGTGGAGAAGGGAGGGGGACAGAGATGGGGCAGTTGACAGTAGCGCTAGGGGGCGCCAATGGACCTTGCTCAACGATCCTCTCTTGCTTTAGAAGGGCCGCGTAGCGTGATCCTGGAGCCTCCGGTCTTAGAGGGCAGTGAGCAGACTTTGCGCTGCCATGTGACGCACGTGTTCCCCGTGGGCTTCCTGGTGGTAACTCTGCGGCGCGGCAGCCAGGTCATCTACTCAGAGAGCCTGGAGAGATTCACAGGCCTGGATATGGCCAACGTGACGCTGACTTACGCGTTCCGGGCTAGGCCCAGCGACCTCGGGCAGCTTGTGACCTGCCACGCGCACCTCAATCTCAACGGCCTGGTGGTCCGCAGCAGCTCAGCACCGATGGCCCTGGCATTCTTGGGTGAGGCACCCTTGTAATCCTGGGGACTTCAGGAGGGGTGGGAAGAGTTATGACCCCAGGAGGATGCGTTGGCTAAGCTTGAGCTCCACGCGGGTCATCACGCCTCTAAGTGCTCCACTCTAATTCTCACCTCCTGCCCCTAGATTGGAGCCCTGTGTCCAAAGCCCTGGCTTCCACCTCCATCATAGCCCTTGTGGGGATTCTTCTCGCCATGGGGGCGACCTATCTGCGAAAGTACCTACTGATGAAGTCGCGGGCTTAAAGGGGGTGGTCCGTGCCAGCTGAGCCCGAGAGCAAAAAGGAATCTGGAACAATTCGGAGACCTCTGCCTAGATGAATAAAGCCCTCCTCAGCCAGCCTGCCCCGCGACCTGAAGGTCCCTCATTAGGTCACTGCCTCCTGAAAGTGGCCTAAAAAGCCTTGTCACAATCACTTTCTCCAAGTTCCTTGTCTCCCTGAAGGTACCTGAGGTTTCCTCATGTTGGTACACCTGGCCTCCCCAGCCCGTGCTCATTTCCAGCCGGTGTAGTAAACACCTCTCCTGTGGGCATTATCAATGTGGTGCAGATGGACAAAGCTTGGGCCCTGGGGGGCCCTGGGGGGACTTGGGCTGTAGGCGGGCGCCTTCACCATATGGTTTTTGCTGACTGGTTGCGCCGCTACCGCGCAGCAGCTCTGATTGGATGTTAAGGTTCCTTTCCCTCCCACCCCTTTTTCACTTTAGATCTTGCACTCTCCTGGAGCACAAGGGTGGATCTAAAAGTGACTTCCGTAGTTCACTAGTTAGTGCTGGGGACAAGAGCTAAAATGGGCGGGGTCACATGGATAAATTGAGGGATGTGGATATGTAGAAAAGGTACTCATGACTTGACCCCGGGGAAGGGGCGATCAGATGGCCCATGTAGTGTGGCACTGATTCGCTTTCTGACAATATTCTGATAGTCGCCGGGCCTGGTGAGGACTTGGGGGCCCGGATG
The DNA here is from genome assembly GCA_004026545.1 of Mormoops blainvillei. Classification (NCBI taxonomy): domain Eukaryota; kingdom Metazoa; phylum Chordata; class Mammalia; order Chiroptera; family Mormoopidae; genus Mormoops; species Mormoops blainvillei. Next base: position 121,367 of record PVJD01002976.1, on the reverse strand, counting down.
CGGGGTCAGAAGTGTTACAGTTGGTCTCTTGGTCTCGTGTGGACACAACCTGTGTCTGCACTGGATGCCGGGCAGGGCCCGTGTGGTCCAGGGCCCTGCCCACAGCGCGGAAAGAGAGTTCGGGGGCGTTCTTCTGCAGCTCTCGCTAGCACACGCTGAGTAGACACGTGCTGGCTGCAAGCTGGGTAAATACGGACCCGGAGCTGAACCGACGCTGATTCAGACGCCCGCGAACGCTGCGGCGCGCAAGCACAAATGTTCTTCGCTCTCTGACTTTGGTCCCCGCCCTCTCTGTCGCGTGCGGGGGCGGAGCCAGAGGGGGACTAGGGGCAGCGCTACAATCCTCAGCTCCCCGGGTCTAAAGCGGAAAGGTCTAGGAGGGAGGCACCCCACTCCCGACCCTAGAACTGTGCCTACCCTATCCTCTTTCCAAATCTCTCCTAGCCCGCAAATCGATTCCAAGGGGCGTTGTTGGGAAGAGCAAATTACGGGGGCGGAGCTCGGAGTCCAGCTATTTATCACAGCATCTAAGCTAGGGGTGGAGTGGGAGTTCGAGGAGGACAACCCAGCATCCCCCCATCCCCCGACCTCCGTGTCGCCTCCGCCGGGGATGACGCGGGAGCTTGCGGCCGCCCCCAGAAGGCTCCTGGCGATGGGGCCAGCTTCCATGTAGACACCGGGGGTCGCTAGCTCCAGCCAGCACGCCTTCACCAAGGCGGGGAGCCTGGCGCACGCTCACCCTCCCGCCTCCCTATCGCCTCTACCACCTCCCCCTCCTTGGAAACCAAGTTACCAACGTTAAACCAATCCCAGAGCACAATTCTGCCTCCTCCACACCCCACCCGCCGCGCTGTCCTCGAGCTCAGCTCAGCCCTCGAGCTCCCCTCTCCTCCTGTACTTTCCCCGCGGCGGCGATGCCAGGGCCCTCGCCAGGGTTGTATCGGGCGCTGCTCGTCCTCTGGGCTGCCTTGGGCCTGGGGCTCATCGGCCTCTCAGGTAAGAGCCCGTCCCGGCTCCCGGTAGACAGGGCGGGGGCGGAGTTCTGGACCGGAGAAGCGGCCACATGCCCCTCCCGGCTCCGCCCTCGCCTCGCTCCCACGCTTCTGCTCCCACCTTGAGCCCCGGGCTTTCTTCTCTTCCGCCAACGCACACTGGAGAACCAGCTTCCCGAGTCCTCGCTCGCCCAGATCTCTACCGTACCCCCTTCGAGATCCTGGGTTCTCTTCCGCATCCAACCTCAAGCCCCGGAGACCCCATGTCGCCATTGTCCCTTCCCCGGGTACCTCCTCAGGATTTGCTATGCACCATGGTCCAAGGATTGGCACCTTATCCACTTGCAGCCCGCGAAGACCCGACCTCCCTAATTGCCGTGACTCAGCGGCGCTGTTCCCTCCCCACCCGGAGCCCTGGCAACCGAGTTCTTCGATGTTCCCCGCGGTTCCTTCCATGATCCTAGTCCCGCGCCCTCTTTTCGTGTTCTTCACCCGGGTTTGGAATCCTCTCTTATCCTTGATTCCCCCTCATCTCTCTTTTGCCCTAATCTCAACCCTAGTCTCCCCCTCTCCAGGTGATAACCCAGAGAACCAGTTCGTTCCCCTTCCCCCATCTGGGGTACCCTCCTGCCAGCCATTGCTGTGTGTGGAAGATCCCATCTTTCCTCTCATCATCCTCCATTCCCCCTACCCCATGCTTTGCCATCACTCCATTGACACCTTGGAGACCAAAGCTCTCAGCTGCCATGTCCCAGAGACACCCTCAAGGTTTGTACCCTGGGAGTGTCCCTCCAAACACGATGCCTGAGCAGGACGCGGGAATCCTGAGTTCCTTCCTGACTCCAGCCTCTTCTCCTTCCCCTGGAATCCCTGACTCGGCATAGGGGCGCTAAGATGCCAGGGACGTTGCTCCCCATGCTGAGCCAGCATTTCTCCGGGTAGTGGTCCCTCAGGAGCCTTTCTGGGCGGACCTGCAGCCCCGCGTGGCCCTCGTGGAGCGCGGGGGATCGCTGTGGCTGAATTGCAGCACCAACTGCCCACGACCCGAGCGCGGTGGCCTGGAGACCTCGTTGCGCCGGAATGGGACCCAGAGGGGTTTGCGTTGGCTGGCGCGGCAGCTGGTGGACATCCGAGAGCCGGAGACCCAGCCGGTCTGCTTCTTCCGCTGCGCGCGGCGCACACTGCAGGCGCGTGGGCTCATTCGTACTTTTCGTGAGTTCTCAGCAGCCACGCTGTTACTCCACTACTTTCCCTTCCAGGCCCCGCCCCCTGGATCTCAAGGCCCTCCCCTTTAGCCTCCATCCTCTGGATCCCCAAGCCCCCCTCTCTTGGCCCCTGGGTACCACTATACCTATAGCTGAGACTCGCCTTTCCAAGAGCCTTGATTCCTCCCTTGCAGAGCGGCCTGATCGTGTAGAGCTGGTGCCACTGCCTGCCTGGCAGCCTGTGGGCGAGAACTTCACCCTGAGCTGTAGGGTCCCTGGAGCTGGGCCTCGTGGGAGCCTCACGATAACTCTGCTGCGGGGCACCCAGGAGCTGATCCGCCGCAGCTTCTCCGGGGAGCCACCCCGAGCGCGGGGCGCGGTGCTAACGGCCACAGTACTGGCGCGGAGGGAGGATCATGGAGCCAATTTCTCGTGCCGCGCGGAGCTGGACCTGCGGCCCCACGGCCTGGGGCTGTTTGAAAACAGCTCGGCTCCCAGAAAGCTCCGAACCTTCGGTGAGTGGGTGTGGGGAGAAGGGTATGCAGAGGGGTCAGCCCGATGCTTAAGAAATCCGAAGGTAGAGAAACCTGAACTCTCATCCTCACGCCAACACTCACTAGCTGAAAGCTATTTTCCTGTCTCGAGGATAGCACGATAAGATAGTGCTTGTAAGGCACTTAGTACATACAGATTGAGTGTTCATTAGTTAAATTCGAGCTCTCTTCGACTCTCAGCACTGCCTCCGGAATCCCCGCGCCTCGCTGTCCCCCGGCTCTTGGAAGTGGGCTCGGAAAGACCTGTGAGCTGCGCCCTGGACGGGCTGTTTCCAGCCTCGGAGGCCCAGGTCTACCTGGCACTGGGGAACCAGAGACTGAGTCCTGATATCACCCTGGAGGGAGACGCGCTCAGGGCCACTGCCACAGCCACAGCTAGCGCAGAGCAGGAAGGCGCCAGGCAGCTGGTCTGCAACATGACCCTGGGGGGCGAGAGCCGTGAGACCCGGGAGAACGTGACTGTCTACAGTAAGGGGAGTGAAGCCGAACCTCTGTGGCTTGGGGGTGGAGCCAGAGGAACGTGAAGCGGGACAAAGAGTGGGCGGGCCCTGAGAGTACGGAACGGGTGGTGCAGAAGGAGGACAAATTGAATAGAGAGCAGCTGCCCTAAGAGGGATTTGGCTTGACCACCTCAAAGGGGTAGGGAGAGAGGGGGCGGAGCCTGAGCAGTTTGAGTGGCGGGGCACGGTATCCACCGAGAGTTCCGGCAGATAAGGGGTGTGGTCAATCGACTCCCAGCAAATACTCCGCCCCCAGGCTTCCCGGCGCCTCACCTGACCCTGAGCGAGCCCAGCGTCCCAGAGGGGAAGATGGTGACAGTAACCTGCGCAGCTGGGCCCGGAACCCTGGTTACTCTGGACGGAGTTGCAACCGCGGTCCCGGGACAGGCCGCCCAACTCCACCTAAACGCCACCGTGAACGACGACAGACGCGGTTTCTTCTGCGACGCCACCCTTGAGGTGGACGGGGAGATCCTGAGCAAGAACGAGAGCACCGAACTGCGAGTCCTATGTGAGTTGAGCTCTCACCTTCTTCCTCATGATCTCAAAAGGTCTGATCAGTTTTTGGCCGTGCTGTGGAAGTGGAGCCTTTCTCACGGTCCACGTGTAGACTTTCTATCCCACACCCCTGCCCGCAGACGCCCCCCGGCTGGACGATTCGGACTGTCCGAGGAACTGGACGTGGCCGGAGGGCCCGGAGCAGGCGCTGCGTTGCGAGGCCCGCGGAAACCCAGCGCCGTCTGTGCACTGCGCCCGGCCCGACGGCGGGGCAGTACTGGCGCTGGGCCTGCTGGGTCCTGTCACTCGCGCGCTCTCTGGCACTTACCGCTGCACCGCCGCCAATGCCCAGGGCGAGGCGGTCAAGGATGTGACACTGACAGTGGAGTGTGAGTGGGGGTGCACTGGGTGCATCTCTGTCATATTCTCAGTGTCTAGAGGTGACTAGCTTTCAGGGAAGAGTAGGAGCAGGGTCTGAGGGATGTCTTTGGGTAGGATTTTGGGAAAGGAAATAGGTTGATGTCCCAGATTAGGGGAAGACCTTGGAGGGGAAGGGGTAGGTGTATCCATAGGGGTGTGCGAGGGTGCAGTCTCAGAAAGGTGTGTGCTCCAAGCCATCTAACAATTTTCAGGCCAAAGTCTGGGGGACGGTCCTGTGGGCACTTTGCAGGAATGAGTACGAGTTGCCCTTTGCAGCTCCTGAGGCCCCAGAATAGTACATAACTTGAAACCCCTTTGGTTCAACATCCCTATGTAGAGCGTGCCCAACCCTACATGGCCGCCTTGGAACAGAAAAGAGGGTCTAGAACATTAGGGTGATCCTCAAACCCAACAACATTCCCCTTTCCAGACGCACCAGCCCTAGACAGCGTGGGCTGCCCAGAACGTATTACATGGCTGGAAGGAACAGAGGCCTCACTGAGCTGTGTGGCACACGGGGTGCCACCGCCCAATGTGAGCTGTGTGCGCTCTGGGGAGGCCGAGGTCATCGAGGGCCTGCTGCTCGTGGCCCGGGAGCACGCAGGCACCTACCGCTGTGAAGCCACCAATGCTCGAGGCTCTGCGGCCAAAAATGTGGCTATCACGGTAGAATGTGAGTGAAAGCAGCAAGGGGCAAGTTAGGGTATGTCTGGGTAACCCTGGCCTGACTTTCAGTCCCTGTGGGACACTCTGCTCCCCAGATGGTCCCAGTTTTGAGGAGCTGAGCTGCCCCAGCAATTGGACATGGGTGGAAGGATCTGGACGTCTGTTTTCTTGTGAGGTTGATGGGAAGCCACAGCCAAGAGTGGAGTGCATTGGCTCCAGGGGCAGCAGTGAAGGGGTGCTGCTGCCGCTGGTACCCCCAGACCGCAGTGTCAGAGCCCCCAGCATCCCTAGTGAACTTGCCTCTGGTATCTACGCCTGCAACGCCACCAACCGCCACGGCTCCGTGGTCAAGATGGTGGCTGTGAACGTGGAGTGTGAGCAGGGCGGCCCAGGTGGGCGGGAGTAGGGTGTGCCGCGGTCTGGCCCCTCCCTGACATCCCCCACGGCTACTTTGCAGCACCTCCGAAAATGAATGAGTCTACCTGTCCGAGTCACCAGACGTGGCTGGAAGGGGCTGAGGCTGCAGTGCCGGCCTGCGCCGCCCTGGGTCGCCCTTCCCCACAAGTGAGCTGCTCCCGGGAGGGTGCCCCCTGGCCTCAGCGGCTGCACGTTTCCCGACAGGATGCAGGCACCTACCTCTGCTTGGCCACCAACGCGCATGGCACGGAGGCTCGGACCATTACCGTGGGCGTGGAATGTGAGTGGGGGCAGCGCCAGACAGAGGGTTCTCAGTCCCCAGAAGAGGGATTCTCAGCTGTGAGGCTGCACAGGGGAGTTCAAGGGCACCTCCCCCAGTCCCATTCGCAGGGACAAGGGATCCAGCCTAAACCCGAGGGCAATGAAAACTCTGGGGAACAGGAGGCCAGCCCCCTTCAAGTCCTGGGTCAGAAGGGCACGGGAGCGGCTCCCCACCTCCACCCATCTGGTGAAGAAGTTCGAGGGACTTTAGTATCTACTACAGCCAGATTGCAGGGGAAGGGGGTTCTGGTGGGAGGCAGGCTCCTCACCTGCGCATCCAGACAGGGGTGGTCTCAGATTGTGGTAGGTGGAGGCAGAGCACTTAGTCAGCCTCAGGGCCGGCGCTGACAATCTCCTGTCCCCCGCAGACCAGCCGGTGGTGGCCGAGCTGGCCGCCTCGCCTCCGGGAGGTGTGCGGCCAGGCGGGAACTTCACGTTAACCTGCCGTGCCGAGGCCTGGCCCCCCGCCCAGATCAGCTGGCGTGCGCCCCCAGGGGCGCTCAACATAGGCCTGTCAAGCAACAACAGTACGCTGAGCGTGGCAGGCGCCCTCGGTAGCCACGGAGGCGAGTACGAGTGCGCAGCCACCAATGCGCATGGTCGTCACGTGAGGCGCATCACCGTGCGTGTGGCTGGTAAGTGGCACCTGGGGTGTGGCCTGCACCTCGGGACACCTGAGCCTGCCCTTGCCTTCCTCTCAGTCCCCACAGAAGAGACTGAAGGATGCCAGGGTAGAAGTCAGGGGCATCCTGATGTGTGGGGCTTTGCTGGCTGGTTGGAGGTGGGAGGTGGAGGGAGAGGCATCTGTATGAATTTCCAAGGGGAGGAGCCCTCTAGGGCTGTGACTGCTGTGGGGAGCGACTTACTAATTTGCAGGGAGGGCATCTGCCTGTTGGAGATTTGGTCCAATTCACCCTCCACTGTGTCAGCGTGGAGAGGGACCAAGGGCAGAGGATGGGAGTTGGGGGGCCCTTACCAAGATCCCTTTCCCCACTTCCTGTCACTCTGAGGCTTGACTCTGAGGTGGAGGAATGACACGATCACCCCCACACGCCCTCATCGTTTTAGGGGTGAGGAGAGTTGACTTGTAGCTATCTCTGTTCAGCCAGGGGCTTATATCCCCATGTGCCGGGTGGCATGTAAAATGGGTCACGAGTCACACCAGCACTGGGGATGGCTGGGGCTTGGCATCTCGCCAGGGTTGGGGGAACCCCAAGCTTGTCCACCCTCTTTGAGGGGTTCCACCCCGCAGGTCCGTGGCTGTGGGTCGCCGTGGGAGGTGCGGTGGGGGGCGCAGCGCTGCTGGCCGCGGGGGCCGGCCTGGCCTTCTATGTGCAGTCCACCGCCTGCAAGAAGGGCGAGTATAACGTGCAGGAAGCGGAGAGCTCGGGTGAGGCCGTCTGTCTCAATGGTGCGGGTGGCGGCACAGGCGGGGGCACCAGCGCCCAAGGTGGAACAGAACCTGAGGGCACCGCAGAGGCTCCGGTGGGGGGTGAGGTCTTCGCCATCCAGTTGACATCAGCTTGAGCCCGCTACCCTTTCCCCGCAGGCCGGGATACCCCCCAGACACATACGCGGGGCTTGTTTTTGTTCTATTTATTTATTTGATTATTTATGTATTCAACTCCAGGGCATCACCCCCATTTTCTAACCACCACCCCCAAATAAAGTTTTTATAAAGGACTCCGGGTCTGTGCCTGTCTCTGTGAAGTGGAAGCAGCCCGGCATTTGAATCCCAACCCCATGGGTTATTCATTCCAAAAATGGTTTTTGTTTTTGAGAGCCTACTATGTATTGGGTACAGTCCAAGACGTCTCTGCATGGCGTGACAGGGAGCTTCTCTCCATTCCCCATTTCCTGCTCTCCCTGGACCCTTGGGCCAGGGTGGGGACCCTGTTCCTTCCTCACTCTCCTTGCTGCTTATCTCTTAGGCCCAGCACTGCCCTCTAATCCAACTAACGCTTACGGGTGGAAGCTAGGTGCTTCCCCAGGCCTGGTTCCCAGCAGAGCTGAGGCTGCCAGGATGGATGGAGCCCCCCTCCCAGGGGGCTGGGCATCCTGCCCTGAGGCCTTGACCAGACAGCAAAGGAAGGCAGTGGCTGCAGCTCTGGGTGTCAGCCCCCAGGATACCCCTGCCCCACTCTCAAAGCTTCCTTCATTCAGTGCCTTAGTTTACCCCCAACCTGCCTTTAGGTTGGGCCCATCATGATCCGGAACAGACACACAGGGTATTAGCTGCAACCCCCACTGCGCACCGCTGCCCCCCCCCCCCCACTCCCCACAGCATAAGGAGAGAACAGCTCGGTTCCTCCTCCCACCCCCTCAGTCTTCTCCTCCCTCAAACGCAGGAACAGAGCTGCAGATCAGGAAGCAGGTCTGGACAGCTCCGGCTCCAGCCCCAGCAGCTGCCCATGCAAACATTTCAAGAACAAAGGTGAGAGCAGGAAATGGGGGTACTAGGGGCCAAGCCAGTGCTGGGTGCCAAGTGCAGATGGCAGTAAGGTGCAAGTGTGATGCAGCCCCTACTGGCCAACCGCCTCAGTCACCTCCCTCCACTCCGCCTACCTCCTCTAGGTTCCTTGAACCCCCCCAAAGTCCTGCCTACCCCACGGACTTTGCTCTTGCCATTCTATCCGCCTGGAGTGTCCTCACTCCAATAGTCTCATAGCTCGTTCCTTATCCTCAGGTCTCTATGCAAATGCCACCTCCTTAGAAAGGCCTTCCTGAGCACCACGGCTAAGGGGGTCCCCCAACAACTTAGGTCCTTCTATACTTTTTCCCTCTGTAGCACCGCTCACTACTTAACGTTCTATTAGACACATAATTGAATATTCCTTTCTTTTTTTTTAATTGAATATCTCTTTACTGTCACTCTAGAACATTGACTGCAGCAGGGCAGGGATCTTTGTCCTGTTCGCTATGCAGTGCTCCCATTGAGACCTGGCACACGGCAGTTCCTCAATAAATGCTGAAAAAATGGCTAAAAAGAGCCAGGAGTTTACAGGCACAGTGTGAGGCCTTCGTGTGTTCAGTGTGTTTTCCTGAAGAGGTTCTCCGTGCTGGACACTGGGATGGCCCGTCATGGTGAGGAACGCAGATGTGGCTGTAACCCTGGACCTTCGCAGTCATGGTCCAGTGGGGGAGGGAAATGTGAAAGAAATGACCCCGGAGAAGTGGAGCTCTGAAAATTCTGCTGAGTTCTAAGCAGGAGACCCGCAAGGAGCTGAGCCTGAGCCTGCCGTGGGTGCGAGTGGGGTCTCTGTTTTAGACTAGGTTGTAAAAGGGGGGCCTTTTTAAAAGCTGAGCCTGTGTTTCCCAAGTGGGGAGACGGCAGCGACTATCCGAATGGGTGGGGGGGAGTGTTCTGCGCCAAGGAAGGGACCGAACGAGTCAGAGATGTGAGGGCTCAGGAACCTGGGCCCAGGCCTTCTGTACAGGCCCACCCAGGAGAGACGAAGGGGGCCTTGCAGGGACTTGCCTTTCTGGGGAGGGTGGCCAGGCCAGTCTCCCTCACCCCCAAGGCAGGGACCATCCCTGTGACTCCCACCTCTCCCTCCCTCCCTCCCAGTAAGCACTGGCAGCGTCCTGGCAACAGGGGCACGGCTGAGCTCTGCCCGTGGGCTTTGCCTTTCCCACATGGCTTTTGGCTTCAGGCCGGGGACACCTTCTGATAGGGTTAAAGAGATCCTGAAAGGGGGAGGGGGACACAGCAGGGACTGGTGCCTGTAAGAATGCAAGAAGGTAACATTCTGTAGGCAGGGGTGGAGCTGACAAATAAGGGGCCCACTTGTGTCTATTGCTGTGTGCCAATGTGTGTCATCTGTGTTTCGTGTGTGTGTGTGTTGTCTATGTGTATCTGTTGTATGTCTACTGATATGTGTCGATCATGTACCAGTGGATATGTGTCTGTCGACCCATGTATTTTTCAGTCTTGTGTGTGTGGTCTGTCTCTATGAGTGTCTTTGTCCCATATGAGTATCGGCACATCTGTGTCTGTCCATGTCTGTCTTGTGTATACATCTTTCTACACGTGTTGTCTGTCTCTGTGTGTGGTGGCTAATCCCCTGTGGGGGGCTGGTGCCTTCATATATATGACTATGTGTGTCCCTCAGAACCCCAATTAGAAAGCACCTGCCCCACATTCTGGGGCTGGGCGAGTGGCAGGTGAGGGCACAGGAAGTGGGAGCCGCGAGTCACAGTGGTCATTCTTGGAGTAGTTCTGCTCTTTATTGTCCCTGTTATTAACAAACAGCATGAGTGTCACTACTGAGAACATTTCCTGAGGGGAGCTCAGCCAAGCCTGAGTGGAGCAGGGGCCAAGGAGGGGGCCAGTGACCCCCCGAGACAGGGGCTCTGGAGCCTGAGGCCTGAGTCTTCTGCCTGGGGTCCCTGAATGGGGAGAGAGCAGAGAGGAGGCAGGCTGGAGCCTGTGAGACCCAAGCTCTTTCCCCATGCCTCCTAGGAGGGCTTCTTCCCATTCTCCCCCTAGAGAAGCAGAGGCAGGACAGGCTTGGCTGGGTAAGGAAGGGCTTACCCTTCCTGGGTTGGGCCTTGATGGGGGCCCAGGGACATCCCGCATCTGCCACATAACCTCTTGGGCTGGACATTTTTCCTGGGCACCAGCCAGCAGCTGGCGCACCGGGTGCCATATTTCTTGTACCTGGGGTGGGGGCACAAAACCAACATCAGGATGCACCAGGGGCATAGAAACCACACAAGGAAACCACTTCCCCAAAGGTGGGTATTTCCCCTTCCTAATACCCCATGTTACTAGCTACACAGGCCAATTTGGGAACCCCACTCCCTCCTCCGTTCTGCGGACCTGATACCACAGGCATTGCACAGGGGTGTCCCATCTTCAGCATCTCTCCAGAGTGGGGTTCTCTGGGTCCTACAGGAAGCACAGCACCGGGGCCCTGAAAGGGCAGAGGCCAAAGGGCAGGAGTCAGAGGCCTAGAGATCTAGCTCAGAAGGCCCGTGTTGGGTGGAGGATCTCTGTGAAGGCCCCACCTGGCTCTGGGCCAGCCCTGGTATTGCCAGATCTAAGACAAAGGGAAAGACAGGAAGGGAGACAGATGGCAAAGCTCTGCAGAGGAGGAAGCCGGGGGTGGGGGTGACTCAGCAGACTGAAGGGGGGCACTGAGATTCATCCTGGATGGGTCTAAATGGGGAAGCAGGATGGGGAGAGAGACAGGGAGGACAGAAGTTTGCCCGCGCCTCCCCCCACCCCCATATTTATAGCTCTCATGTCTCCAGGACTCACCCAGGGCCTCGCTGCCTCCTAGGTTGACTTCAGGGCCCCCAGCAGGGCCTGTAGGGGGACCCTGAGAGCGGCTGCTGCAGGTCAGGCTGAGGAGCAGACAAAACATTAGTATTGGGGGATCTGTATCCTGTCCCACAAAGCCTCTCAAAATGGAGATTTACTATCAAGGTATCAGGCACACCCTGGCCTGGTGGCTCAGTTGGTTGGAGCATTGTTCCATACACCAAAAGGTTGCGGGTTCGATCCACGGTTGGGGCATATACGGGAGGCAACCAATCTGTTTCTCTCTTACATCAGTGTTCCTCTCTCGCACGCGCGCGCTCACTCACTCTCTCTCTCTCTCTCTCCCCTCCTCCTCTCTAAAATCAATAAGAAAAAAAAATCAATAAACACGTCCTCAGGTTAGGATTCTTAGAAAAATATCAGGCATCCCTCAGGATGCCTTTCTGATGTCTGAAAGGCCTGGCTTTATCTCTCATTAATAATAATAATAACAACAACAACAACAACAACAACTTGAAGAGGTAGTTAGCCTGGGGCCAGCCTGCCAGGTTGAAATCCCATTTCCCCCGGCCCTTGCTGTGTGACCCTGGACAAGTGATGTCTCCTGCAGGGCTTCAGTTACCGAATCTGTAATGTGGGCTTTACAGGGCTCCAGCGAACCCATATACGTTAAATGCTGCATGTCACCTGTTATTGTTGTTCCTGACAACTGACAGCTATAATCATTATTGGAAAAAATAATGGTAACAGCAGTCTTCAGTGTGGTCAGGCCCCGCTCACAAAGAGGAGGCCGAGGCTCGGACGCGGATATGTGACTGGCACCAGCCTTGGCCCAAGGCTGGGCCGTTTCTATGGCAGGGCTGGTGTAGGAGACTGAGTGCCCGCCTGGAGGTGCCTCCCCACACCCTTCGGACGAGCGAGTGCCCCCACCCTTTGTGTGTCTGCGCCGCGCGGGAGGGAAGCCATGGGAGGTGGACCTACTATTTTAGATTGCAGGCTGCGGGATTTCAGCAAATTTAAAGGGCCTCTGTCCCTACCATTATCATTAACTGCATAAAGGGTGCCCTCGCTGGGGCCAGCTCCTACCTGTAGCTGGGTATGATCTGCAGGCTGGAGTCCGGCTTTATCTGAAACTTCAGGGTCACTCCCTCGAAATGGGGGTCCACTTTCTCGGCGCCCTGGTGCGGGTTCGACTGCTTCCGGGGCCTCCTCTGGGGTGGGGCTGAAGGGGCCGGAGGAGTCCCCGGAGGCCCCAGGATGCCTCCTTGCTGGCTGATTGGGGTCAGCATGGCCCTGGTATCCCTGACCAGAGGTGGGGGTTCCAGCACCCCCAGGCCCTTCAGCTCCCAGCAGGGCCCTAGGGCCTGGGTATCCTGAGCAGGGGGCTCGGCCAGACCCTCTGCTGTTTCTTGAAGGTAGCACAGGGTGGTGACTGAGCCCTGATGTGCAGGCCAGAAGGACCTGGGGACAAGGGGCAGTGTGGTCACCCCTGTCCCTGGGTAGCATCTACTCAGGCCTCGGAGACATGGGGCAAGGGCAATTGCATGGCCTCTGACTACATATAACCCCATGTATCCCTGGGGGATCTTCTTTGTAAGTACCAGTAACTAACATTGTGACCCCTGAATAACCCCAGGAACCAGAGGTCATGACCCCTTGACCACTGAGCTAGTTTGGGGGAAGGGGCAGCTCCTTAACGCACCTGCCACTGGGTCTGAGGCATCTTGGGATGCTTGGCGCCTGCTGGGTCGGGGGTCCGGGGAGCGGCTCAGGGTCCAGACAGGATGACGCCAGTAGTTCTTGGAGCATCATCGAGAGATCCGATGCTTGCTCGGCCTCCATCACGCCCCAGCCCAGCCTCTTTCCCTAATCTTGCCCCGCCCCCGCGGGCCCACGGATGAGCGCCACCTGGGTTAAGCGAACTCTACGAGGTGCACGCGCTTCGGGGGGAGGGGGTAATGAACCCCACCTGGGTGGGGCGGATCGATGCCGGAAGCCTGCCCCCACCCCTCAGGCCAGCCCTGGCGCTCCTTTCCCTTCCAATTCCGATTCCGCTAGGCTCTGCAACTCTGCTCCCATTGCCTGCACAACCCCTGGTGGCCAAGGGCGGCCTGGGCCCCTTCAAATCCCTCCGCGGCTGTAGGGGCGGGGCCTTGCCACACTGAGCACGTGGGTGCTCAAGCGCGCAGGCTATGTCCTCCAGGCCTGTACCTCAGTTTCCCCACTGGCCCCATCACTGCTGTGGGAGGGGAGAGCTGAGGGCCTAGAAGGTGCAGTTGTGGACCTGGGGGCTGCACATCCTCCCCGCCAAGGACACTCAAGATGCCGGAGTCCTGTAAGATGGTTTTATTGCCGCTCTAATTAGATTCCAAGGCCATCCACACTCAGATTCTTAGGGGCTTGGAGGCGCGGCCCCAGCAGGGGCCCTGTTCCCACCAGAGCCGGGACATGGGACCTCTCTGAAGCATTTGGCCTCCTTGGTGCTTCCAACATGTCTCTCAGGCCTGTCCGTGCTCTGGGCTGGGCTGGCGTCTTTGGCTTTTCCTCCAGTCCTAGCCCAGGGGTCCATGGGTGTCTAGGATGGTCTAGCTGCCCATGTCAGTGCGGCTTGGGGACGTGGCCGTCCACGTAGAAGTTCCTGGTGATCTTGGGCAGGGTGAATTCAGCCCCTTCCAGCTCAGGTGTCAGTGTGATCTGGCAGCCCAGCCGGGAGTTCTCCTGGAGGAGGGGGGCCATGTCCAGCATGTCATCCTCCCTGGGCAGGGGAGGCAGTGGTTAGCAGTGGGCAAGCTAGTGCAGCTGGTGAGAGTCCAGAAGGGTAGAGAGAGGGCACCTCTCAGGCCAGGGAGGGGCAGGCTGACAGTCCAGGCTAAGCAGTTAGGGGGCAGTGCCCCTGCCAGCGGCTGCAAAGGGGAGGAAAGTGGACCTCTGCGTATTGGGAACAAAGAGGCTCAATAGTCAACCCTGCAGCTCAGAGCTGGGAGCGGGCTGCCTGCTCACCTCTCATCAGGAGAAGGCAGCAGGTCCAGATGGTCCTCGCTCACGTACACATGGCAGGTAGAGCACGCCAGGGAAGCTTCACAGGCCCCTAGAGAGCAGCAAGCGAAGGGAGCATAGGTGAGTGGCATGATCAGGCTGGTGTCATCCAGTGAAAGGAGTTTCACCACGTGCCCCTAATCATTCCCTCCTAGGCCTGTATACCCATCGTGTGTCCTACACCGTCATCTATTCAGGTGGCTGTTCCGGAGCTACAGACGGGTTTTGCAAAGGGATGTCCAGGGTGCCCGTTTCCCAAGGACTCCCCAGCAAGGTGAGGGCCAGGCTAGTACTAGGGACCACTAATGAGCATGGACTTGACTTCAGTGTAGCTGAGAGAGGAAAGGGCAGGCAGTTCCCCGGTAGCCTTTGAATTCCTTTGCTGTGACCCTGTCACTGTGCTGGGCAAATGTGTTGCTGCCTCCCTTCTGCTGCTGAAGGAGGGACTGGCTCACTAGTGCATTAGGGGAATAAAGGTTGAAAGATGCAGTAGCTAGGGTTTTCTGATTGCCCCTGGACACACTCCCAACCTTCTGATTGGTGACTGAGAACTGTGCTTGGGGATAATGGCCCTCCTGGACGAAAACTTTCCAAGGGCTTTCACAGCCAGAATAAAACCCAAACTCCTCCACTCAGTCCTGGTGATCCTCCCACCACCTCACTCACTCGACTTCAGCCACACTGGCCCGCCCCCTTGCTCAACTCCAACAGCACAGGACCTTTGCACTTGCTATACCCTAGCCCTAGAATAGTCTTCTCACCACTCTTTCCATGGCCAGATCTTATATTCAGGAACTCAGCTGTCCTCTAAGTGCCCCCCCATCTTCTGTTTCTTGTCCTTCCCCCTTGTTAACTTATTACTTTCTGTACAGCACTTAATCAGTCTGAAGTTACCATGTTAATGTCTGGGTTTACCTGTCCCCTGTCCCTCTGTCCTCTACTGTCTGTACTTGGCACGGAGCCTGGCATCTTGTAGATGCGCAAGAGACAGCTATTATAAGTTAATGATGGGACGGAATTCTCCTTTCTCTTCCAGATGTGTCGGACAATGAGGGCGGAGACGCATGGCGGCCTCCTGACCCAGCAGAACCTCCCTGTCTCCTGGGGAGCGACCTGGCTCGAAACTCCAAGTTGTCTCTGGCATCTTTCTCAATCCTGTTTTCCACCTTGTTAGCATCCCTATCCCTTGAGATCAAGATTATCTAATATAAACATCCCAACTAGTCACTACACACTAACCACATGCCAGGTACTAAGCATTACGCACGACATCTGTTTAATCTTCCATGGCTACCCAGCAAGATGGAATTCAGTTATCCCATTTTATAGATGAGAAAACAGAGGCCCAAAGTTGCTAAGTAACTTGCTCAGGGTCACACAGCTGGTAAGAGGCAAAATCTGAACACAGGCCACTTGCCTGTAAGACTTATGTTTCAATCTGTGTGCTGGACCACCAGCCACTGGATTCCAGAACAAAACTTGAGGTAGGCCTGCCGTGACCCGTCCCAGGCCCCCAGACATCTCCACTCTTCTAAGGATTCAATCAACGCCCCTATTACATTCACCCAGCAAATAACCCCATACATTTTTCAGACCACCCTTCTCAGTTACTGCTATTATAATCACATGTTTACTCCCTATGAGGTTGAACTGGTGTGAAATGACAGGAGCCTTACCTATTTTGTACATTGCTGCCTGACACACAGTGGTGTTCAATATTCATAGAAGAGCAGCACAGGTTTAGTGGCTAAAATTGGCTGGGTTTCAATCTAATTTTGCCACTTCACCTTGGACCAGGTCTACGTAACCTGGGGGTCAATTTCCTCATCTATAAGATGAGATAATCTCTCCTACTCCATAAAGTGGTCAGGGAGAGTCAATCAGTTAAAGTGTTAACATGCTTAAAATCAAGTCTGCTATTATTATCTTTTCCTTCAATAAATATTGATTTGGTACCTGTTGAATCTAGATGCCATGATGGGCAACAGATATGTGTGAACAAGGCAAACAGGGTTTCTGATCTCATTCTGGGGAGAGATGACAAAGAAGGAAACAGAACGCTGAGAAGCGTTATGAGGATAATAAAACAGTAATACGAAAGAGACTGGGGGATAAGACTGTCAGAAAGATGAAATTTATACTGAGACTTGAAGGATGAAAAGAAACCAGAAGAGCCGGTGGAAAATCACTTCAGACCCTGGAAGTAGCAAATGCAAAGGTCCTGAGGCAGGAATGATTTTGGCAGTTTGAGGGTTAGCAAGAACGCCAGTGCGGCTAGAACAGAGGGAGGGGAAAGACAATACAAGCTCCCAAATGGCAAGAGTTTTAGGAACCTCTAATAGATGCTCAATAAACACGTGCTGTGGGAATGAACATTAAGAGCTGGCAGGGAATGAGGCAGTAGTGAGGAGTCTAGATTTTAGCCCAGGACTGGTGGGAAGCCATTGGAGGGTTAATCAGTGAACACGTCCGATTTGTGGGTTTTTTTTTAAACGAATGATAAGGGCCTCCGAAAGTCCCTGTGCCTGGCTCCCACCTTCCAGGTCCACCCCATGGCGCTGGGCCAGGTGGAGAACATTGTCCCCGACTCTGCCTCTCACTGGAATCCGTTGGCCTGAGCGGTCTACGAACACCACGTTCACCCTGGGGACAGATAGGGATGAGGATACCTAACTGGATGATGGCCCAAGGTTCAGGTGGAATCTGGGGTTAGAAAGTCGGGCTGGGGCTTGACAGGCAGGGAAATTGGACGACGCAGACGGGGACCCAAGGATGAGACTGCAGAGTAAGGTGGATACTAGAAAAACCTCGTGGGATAAGGAATGGGGCCTTCTCCCCCCCGCCCCCCCACTCACACGTCCCCGGGCCGCTCGGGACCGCTGGCTTCTTCCTCCCCGGCTGAACACAAGCCTGGAAAACATAGTTGGGTGAGCCACTCACAGCACCCTGTGGGCATTCGACGGGTTAAAGCTGCTCTCCCCGCCCCGCCGAGGCGCCCCAGGTACCTGTCACCCGGAATTTTCTGGCTGTCCCTGGCGCCGCTGCCTCCCCGGATCCCCAAAAGCCCCCGGATCGGTTCCACCAGGGACCCTTGGCCACCCGTAGCAAGAACCCGGCATTTGCGCCGCCTCGGCTTACGGAGGCGGCCATGACAGGCATCACGTGACCCGGAACAGGGCATGCGCCGTGGCGCACAAAAGCCCCACAATTACAATATGAACGCCGACGTCTACGTGCCGAAAGAACGGCAAGTTAAGGGTTGGGGAACAGCCGCGGTCTCCGGTGCACCAAGACTTGCAGGGGCCATCCCAGACCCTCCCCCCAGCCAGGCCCATTGTCTCAAGAACCAGCCAGCTCTGCTTTCTTTAAAACCATTTACTTACAAACTTTAATTCAGCAAAGGTCTGTGTGAGAGGATTGGGGAACTCCCTGAAGTGGATGTAGACCCCCAGAGTGAGGAGAGGGAAGCTGGTGGCCTAGCAGGTCGCGGGCAGGGCCCAGGGTCACTCCAGGCTAACAGGTCCTGCTGGTGGGCAGGGGCAGAGTTGATCTGCATGGAGTTGTTGGATTCCAGTAACGGGCCAAGGGGAGGCCAGCTCCAGGTGACCTGGGCTGGGGACAGAGAGGTGGAGCCCATCTTCAGCAAGGGGGAAGTCAGCAGAGGCTCATGGAGATGCACAGTGCCTGACTCCCACAGACAAAGAGCAGGGTGTCTGGTTTCAGCTGGCAGAGAATGCCGGTCTCTGCACCTAGGCCTGGGTAGAGGGATGGTGGAGGTGGTTTGCCATGACCAAGGCTTTAGCCTTCTACTGTCCCCAGGGTGGGGACCCTGGGCAGAGGGACCCAATCTCCAGGCCAGAGCTGTTTGGTCCTGAGTCAAGCTTCCAGAGCTTGGCATCTGAGAGGCTCTGGCCAGCGGGGCGTGGGGCCGAGCTTTAAGGCATCAGAAGGCAAGGGGAGTGTGGCAAGGAGTAGGACACCCGGAGCCAGGGCACAGGCCAGACGAGGCAGGCAGGGGCGGGAGACAGCCATGCCTGTAGCAGACATGCGAGAAAGAGAAAAGGACTGAGCCATTTCAAACCGAAGAGTGTGGAATGGAGGCCCATACATGATGAACCTTGTAGGTGTAAGAGCTGGGGGTTATCCTGGATTGTTTAAAAAATAATAAAAATTAGAAAAGGAAACAAAAGTCAATTGTCAAAGTTAAAAAAGGGGGATAGTCTCTGATCTTCACGGGAGGCTAGGGAAAACCTCCAAGGCACTCGAAAGGCCAAGATACAGGAGCAAGAACGCAGGAGAGGACTCCCAGAGAGGCAGGTGTAGCCAGACACACGGGAGAGCAGAAAGGGGGCCCGGCCTGCTCTCTCTCTTAAGGCTGCAGGGTTTCCAGGGCAGGAGCAGGCCAGAGGTGCAGAGTGGCCCCCAGACTCTCCTATACTCCTTGGGCTCCAGCTGGTTGGTCAGTAAAGTCTTTCAGAGATTTTTCTATTACTGAAAGGAAAAAAAAAACAAAAACAAAAACACAAAACACCAGAAAATCCAAAAGTGATTTGGTGCAGGCCCTGGAGCATCTCTGGCACTGGCCCTTTAGAAAATCCTCTTGCGCTTCAGGTATGAATCTGCGTAGTGGCCACCAAGGCCTTGGGAATGCTGTCCCACGTAGCTGCCTTCTGGGCTGGGCTCTGGCGAGGGCAGCAGGTGGGCAAAGCTGCGTTTCTGGCCCCCCAGTGGCGTCTGGAAACAAAGGGGAGGGTGTGGCATGTCAGGGGCCACCTGGAGGGGGTCACCATTCCCCAGCCTATGTCCCCACCCCTTGCCCATACCTTCAGTAGGTGGCTGTGGCCATTGGGCCCAGGGCCGAGGCCCAGAAGCCCTTCTCCGGAGCCCAGAGGGGAGGAACCGACCGCCTGGCAGAAATGGGAGATGGGATGGGAGAGGAAACATCCCTCAGGGCAAAGGCCAGGGCCTCAGGTTCAAATCCTGTCTCTTAACTATTCACGAGATTACAGGCAAATTAATCTCTCTCTTTGAGTCTCAGTTTTTTTTCATCTGTCAACTAGGGCTAACACAACCCCACCCTCTGCGGTACTGGGAAACTGAGCAGAGGCCCAGAAGGCTGGGCAGGACCAGGTGCTAGACACACCGGTGCGGGAAGCATGGTCTGTTTTAGCTGGGTCCTGAGCAAAGCTGCCCCCTGCCCCCACCCTAGCCTTGACTAGGCACTGAGAGGGTCACAGGGGTCCCCTGCACCCTGACTGTCCCTGAGAACCTGTGCTCAGCTGAGGGAGGCTCCTCACCTTGTTAAGGTGGCTCTGCTTGAGGCCAGCCTGCAGGCCGCTGGTGAAGTAGGAAGTGGGCGACCCCGAATAAAAGTGAGAGAAGGATCCCCCACCGCCCCCGCCACTCCGTTCACTGAAGCCACTGGGTGGGGGGGACATCTGCAGAGAGGGGGCCGGCTCAGTAAGGCGGATTACTGCATTATCCAGCCCCTTTTGTAAACCACCCCCAAAGGACTCTGGGCTTTGCCATATGCTTAGCTTCGGCAAATAAGACAGCATGAAGATGCAAGCAGAGGGAGCTGTCCTCCCTTCTGCCTCTGGGGAAACATGGGCTGGCCTGCTGGAGGGCAAGCTCCACGTGGAGCAGAAACAGCATCCCAGCTGAGGCCCCCAGTCAAGGCCCATTCACCAGCCTACTGACCACCAGATGTATGACTAAGGTCACTATGAACTGCTGAACACCAGCTGAGCTGCAAGGTGACTGCAGAGAACCACCCACCCACCACCCTGCAGAATGGTACGAAATAATAATGTTTGCTGTTCTAAGCCACAAAGTGGTAGGACTACCTGTTATACAGCAAAAGCTAACTGATACACCCAGGAGGTGGGATTCACAGGACAGCTCTTACTTTGTGTCGGCTGGGTCTGTGAGGCCCGAGGACTGGCTCCCGTGGGTGGGAGAAGAGCCGCCTAGGTCCCACATCCTGAAAGTGGGAGAAAGTGTTTTGGGTTGGGGTCTGCACCAAACTCACTCCTAGCTGAATTCCCCAGCACAGATGTCATTAGGGAAGTCTGCCCCTTCCAGTAGAAGACAAATTCTAGTGCATGGGGCAATCTCGGCCTGTGGCGTGGGGCAATAAGACAGGGTGTGCTCTGTCCCAAGGGGTGGTTCCACCTCAGACCCAGAAATGACTGCTATGAAGTCATGTGGCCCCAGTGGGGCCAGGGTTTTGGAGTTTTCAAGGCAAGCTGAGCATCAGAGTTGTGTGAACACTTGCAGTGTTTATACGCATATGTTGGTACCAGCATTTATTTCAGTGGTTATTTTTTTAATAATCCATTATAGGCCAAACGTAACACAGGTGGCCTGCAAGTGGCCAGTCTGCAATGTCTGACCCGGAAGATGTTGGGGTCACAGAAGGAACAGTGCCCCAGGGACAGAGACAGGGATCTCAGACAGGAGAGGAGAGTGGAGGCAAAGAGACAGACACAAGGCTGAGCCCTGTCTCTAAGGAGAAGCAGAAGTGCAGCCTAAGGCCTCTTGGGAGAGAAAGATAGACAGGAAGTCAGGTCTGATGTGCAGAGACAGAGACAAGAGACTGAAGGGCAGGGACAATGTCTGACATGTTCCCCACTGTCTCCCTAATGCTTGGCCTGGCACAGCCAGTACTAGAGAAATACTGGTTCAGTGAGTGACTTGCTCCCAGGGGACGAAGGGCCACAGCAGCAGCCCTCGGAAGGACAGACCACAGGGCAGGCAGGTACTCACCGAAGGGTAGTCAAAGCCATAGTTGTCAGGGAGCCCTGGTTCAGGGGGCAGGTGGGTGCTGGTGAGGGGGCCGAGCAGGCGGGACTTGAGCTGGAAGGCTTTGCTGCTGCCACCGCCTCCACCGCCACCTCTGGGGGCTGGAGGGTTAGGCAGGGGGCCCTCAGCTGAGCGGCGGCTTCTCCCAGTGCCTCCCCAGCCCCGGGCCTCCTTACCCGCCAGGTTGCTGGCTGGGAGCAGGCTATGTAGGTTCAGGTAGGGGTTCAGGGGGATACGGAAGTCCTTGGGGGGCTCCCCAAGCAGTGAGACCTGTGGCGAGAGGGCTGGATTTGTGAGGGTCCCTGACAGGGAGAACATTACAGGGCAGGAAGCTGGAACAGTGCCGGGCACAGGGCAAGATCTTACCCCAGGGGGCGTTGGCAGAGGTCCACTGTCTTTCTGGAAGCCTCTGAGGCCAGTGCCTAGGAGCCCCACAGAGGCAGGGGATGCAGTGAGCTGGGCTGCTGGGGGACCCAGGCCCATGGGTTCCCGATCACCCCCGGAAGGGCCGAGCAGTGGTGGCAGCAGGGGTGGTGGCTTCCCTCGCCGGGGTGGCAGCTCCGGGGGCAGGCCCCCTCCTACAGAGACAAGGAGGGTGTCAGTAGCCCAGGCATAACAGGACCCTTCTTTCCCAGGGTCCTAGAGCATCTTCACGGATGAGGGTGAATAGGCGAGGGACAACTATGTGCTGTGCACTGAGCGGAGTTCTCTGAGTACATCAATTTCCGGAATGTTCATGGAAGGTGGGTGCCCAGGTGACAGGCACTGAGATCCAGAAAGGTTAGGTCACTTGTCCAAGGCCACAGAGCTGGAAATTTACCACACCCAATGAGTAAAGGGGAATCAGGATGGGCCCAGAGAGATGACAAGGGGACAGAGTCTGTTACCTGCAGACAGCTCCCCAAGGAGGGGGTTGGCCGGCTGGGACCCAGGTTGGAGGGTGCCCAAGGGAGAGTCTCCCAGGATCCCGGGCTTCTGGGGACAGAGCACAGTCAGCTGGAGATGGGGGCAGTGTGGCCTGAGCAGCAGACACGTGTTGCCCAGGCAGCACACCCTGACTCCAGCCCATGCCTGTCACGTGTCCCCCAGTGTCTATGACACCCTGGCCATCACCCATCTGGCCAGCCAGTGGTAGCCAAGGGCCTCCTGCATGCCAGGGCCCACCTGAGACCTTGGGGAGACCCAGGAACAGGGACCATACATTCGGCAGTTAGGGGCTACCACCCCACACTGTGCATCGCTATCAGACATATACATAGTGACATTCTTAGGCCCCCACCATCCCACACCCAGCCCCCTTGCTGATCATCATGGAAGCGGTCATTCTTAGCTACACATGGATTCAGCTGGTCTCTTAGGCAGGCAAAGGTCCAAGCCCACAACCTCACGCTCAGTCAGTTATCTTCATACTCATGTCACTGATTTGGCCCCAGTGAATCAAACCCGACAGGGCAGTGAGTGTGTGTGCTATTTGTGTGTGTGTACACGTCTCTGTGTATGTGTTTCTGTGCCTGTGCACTGAGGGTGGTGTGGTATCTGTGTGCACACGCCTGCATGTGTATAGGTTTCTCCACGTGTGCACTGAATTCGTATGGTGTACTTGTGTGTGTATGTCTATTTTTCTATGTCTTTGCATGAGGGAGTTGGGGTGAAAGGCCACTGTATTCCCTGGTGGGGCCAGGTCTCTCTCAGGCTGAGCCACTTCCTGAGTCCTGAGCACCTGCAATAGGCTGGGCCCCATATTAAGCACCAGGGACACAACTAGATGGCCCACAGCCCCCAAGGGTGAGTCACTGGCTGGCACAAGTAGTGTTTGAACCCGGGAGCATGTGTAAGTGAGGAGGGAACCCAGGGCCCATGGCCATGTTACCTTCTGACCCTGGGTCTGCAGGGCCAGCTGCAGCAGCGCCGTGGACAGGGCAGGACCGTTGAGCAGTGGCATGGCGGGGGGGGCACCCAGGAGACCTGAGGGGAAATCCGGAAATGGGTGGCGGTTCCCGGATGGAAGCCCCCCTCCACAATTAAAGACAGCCCTGGGCCTGAAGCCGTGAGAGGGCTAGTGAACAGCCCAAAGGAAGGGCCTGGGAGGGGAAGAGTCTGTCCTGGAGATGGATGACCCCTTTTCTACCACCCTGCCTCACTGCAGGCTACAGTGCTGCCACCTATGACCCCTTGCAGGTGACCTCCATTCTCATCCTAGCTCTTGCTCAGGGGGCTCGTCACTGTGAGCTCAGATGGGAACACAGTCCCAAGAATGTGACTGGTTCTGAGAGGCTGACGGCCCCGCCCATGGCCCACTTGGCCTGCCTTACCCTGCTTGCCTCCCGAGTTGCCTTGGAGCAGGGGATTGAGCAGCAGCTGGAGGGAGGCGGAGGGCCCCAGGCTGCTGAGCAGCTGCAGGATGCTGGGTTCCGGCAGGAGACCTTTGCCCCGATTGAGGGCCTGAGGAGAGAAAAGGAGGTTGGTTCACCCCCCCCGCTAGCCACAGAGGTAGGACCATGTCCCTCCCTGTTGCCCCCGAACCTGGGTAATGACCACCGGGAGCCCTGATTTCTGAAGGGAGGAGGGCCTGGCCCCCCAGCTCCCCCATCCCCATGCCCTGGGCACTCACTGTGGCCTGGGCGGCGATGAGCGCAGCCAGCATGCTGCGGCCAGGGGGCCCTGGGGCACAGAAGGAGATGCGCAGGTGGCTGCCCCCCAGGGCCAGGCCGTCCGCCTGCTGCTGCGCCTCTTCAGCCATCTCAGCCGTCTCGTACTCCAGCACGGCGAAACCCTTCAGCTGCCCGTCCTGGCCACATGCCAGCTGGGGGGGGTGGTACAGACAGACGTGAGTGCCAGGGGTGCAGTGACCACTGTCACAGAGTGACAACTGTGACCAGACATGGATCCCCACTGTGCTACAGAACGCCGCCCCCCCCACATTGAGAGGGTATATTTTTGGGGCCCAACACTGTCCTGAGCCCTGTTCCTGCATTTGCTCATTGAATCTTTTCAATGGCCCTGAAAAGCTACATCCTACCCATTTTTCAGAGGGGACAGCTGAGGGTCAGGTCAGTATGCTCAAGGTCACAGCTGGTGGGAGGGCAGAGCTGGGACCCACTTCACAGGGATCAACTCCCTTGGGCTTCATACCACCATCACTCTGGGACTTTTGACTGTGATTCCTGAGCACAGGACACCACAGAGATGGGAGTGGCAAACTGAGGGCGTGCTGAGGCTGCTGGGCTGGGAGGAAGGGGGAGCGGCTGGAAGAGGCAGGTGGCTTTGGGGCGCCACCAAATCAGGAGCCTGAGGCCAAAGACACTGCAGCCAGGGCTGGGAGGGCACGCAGCCTCGGAGCAAAGCAGGTGGCCTCTGAGCTCAGGCTGGGCGCTGGTGGCGAGAGGGAAACAGCCAGCGAGCCACAGGGGACAGAGGTGCGCTCACGGGCAGACCAGGGAGGCCTCTCCACCGCCCCTGACTGCAGCCATTTGGTACTTTGGGCCCACAGTCCTTCCTCCAGACCCAGGGGCCAGATGTGTTCCAGAACACTACATTTTTAAGAAATGAGAAAGAGAGAATGCCACACATACTATGTATTACTTATCAGGCACGACAGTGGGGCCCGGGCACCCTTCAAGCACACTAACAGCTCCGCAGCAAGACACAAAGAGAAAGGCCACGAACAGACCCACACTAGTTCTTTGCTGCTTGGTTTTCAGGGCACTGTAGGTGCTAGAATTGTGGGAAGAGGCTGTCCCTGGGCAAGCGGGTACTGGGTAAGGGCATCCAGCTGGGCCTTTCACAGCATCCAGATTCAGGCACTGTCAGCACGCCTACTTCGCAGATGAGGAAACTGAGGCTCAGAGAAGGGCAATCCCTTGCCCAGGCCACAGAGCTGGAGCATGGCATGGTTTGGGACCAATGCAATGCCCACCAGTACAGAACGGCAGACGCCATAAAATGGAATATGGCACAGCTGCAAAAGGGGTGAGAAGGCTCTCATGTCTGAACACGGAAAGATGCCCAAGACAAAACGAGTGGAAAACCAAACCAACACAGGCACAGCAATACTGGGTCAAGAAGAGAGGAATGAAGGAACATATATGCAGTTGCTGGAAATGCTTAGCAAAATCTCACTGGAAGAACACGACTACAAGTAGTGGCTCTACAGGAAAAAGAGCTGGAGGGCTTGGAGGGAGCCTTTACCACAGAGCCCGCTGAATTTGCACGTGACTGGACTGCCCATTCAGAAAAACAAATGGAAAACGCTTTTTTCCACAAGGTCTTGTGAAACCTGCTTTATACATATCTATAGCATTCAAGTATTTTTAAGCAACTCTGTAATGAATTAAGGCAATTATGATATGTAAATTGGCCTGTGAATAAATGGCAAAGTGCACTTGAGTGGGTTGCTATGGGATCTCCTTGGCAGTCTCATCTTGCTTTTGCTGAAAATAAAGCCTCCCACCCCCTCAGGAAAGCAAACTCCCAGTGTGGCACTGGCCACCTTGGGAGGCTGGGGCACTCAGTTAAGAGCATGGGCCCTGGAGTCAGCTTGCTGACCTTGAGTCCGGGCAGGTCCCTGCAAATGATGCCCATCCCTGGCCCTCGGTTTCCTCATCTGTAAGGCAGGGTAGCAACTGTACCTACCTCAAAGGGTGGTTGTGGGAATTCATAAGATGTTCAACAGGGGTAGGGAAGGGTCCCACCCCAGGCAGAGCAGTTCAGGGAGGCTGCTGCCTGGGGCCTAGCACTGCTGTGAATGCCCAGGTAGAGACGGCTCTAGCCATCAGCCCACCTCTGGCCAGGCCCCACACCAAGGCCCGGGTACATGTTTTCTCACCATCACAGATGAACAGACTGATGAATAGAAGGGTCAAAGGGCAACTGAGGCCATCTGGCTCTTAAATAAGGGAACTGAGGCTCAAAAATCAACCTGCCTGACTTTGGAACCCAGCCTCTGTTCAACTAAAACACCTAATGTAAGTGGAAGAATAAACAGGCAGCTGTTCACGATAACCCAATCAAAAAGCGCTGCTAGCCCCATTTCCAGAATGGGAAACTGAGGCTCAGAGAGGGAACCTGTACTTGGTCATGGCCTTGCCATCCTCAAGCTCTACTCTCGAGGAGGTGGCTGCCAAGCTAACTCATCTGTGTCCTGTGAGCTACCTAGGGTCTGACACACAGCAGATGCAGGAGCATGAATGAATGCTGAGGGAGCAAGGGGAGGAGCTCCTACAGATGTCAGATTCCTCAGGTCCCAACATCCATGCATACAAGAGGAGTGGGCCCCACCCAAAACCACAGAGCTGGGGTCTGAGTCCAGGACTGTCCCATCTGAGCCGGGTACCAACCGGCCTCCTTTAGGCTGCCTGGGGCTATGGGGCCAGGCTGCGGTGTTCCAATCTTGGTCCTACCATGTGCTGGCCATATGACCCGGGGCATGTCACTTGACCCCTCTGTGCCTCAGTATTCCCTCCTGAAAATGAGGATAATATCTGCCTCTCCAGGCTGTTACAGGATAAAGGGACTGCAATAATGTGTTCACAATCCCGTGAGGGCTGAAGGAACATCCATCTTGGTGGTCTGTGGGCAAGACCATCTGGGGCTCTCCCAGGGCTGGGCCTGGCCTATGCTCACCCCACAGTGCCTGCCACAGGGCTGGGCACACATATGGCAGTACCTGACAAATGTGACTTGGGTGAACCAACCACTGTTAACCAATGTGTGATTACTGAATCCCTAAGGAATGAATCTGGACAAGTGTGCATCCTGACATCAAGGTTTAAGCAGACTGGGCTCCTCTGGAGCAGTCTCCTCAACTCTAGGCCTGGGACCCGGCAGGCATTCCAGAAATGCCTTACGAGTGCAGACGTGAATGTGAATGAGGGATGAACGAGCCTCTTGCCCAGCTTTTAAAAAGGCAGCCTCGCCTGCCTTTCACAGGGAGAGACAGAGGCCAGCAAGGTCACGCCAGTCACTAGAGGGAGCGCAGGGATTTGAACCCCAAAAATCTGACTCCTATCTGAGCTGTCACCCACTGCACCATGTGGTCTAACAAGCGCCCCATTGAAAATGGTGTCATCAAGACTACTGAAAAGGGACCCAGGAGACTGGGGAGGGCTGGTGACTCCAAAGACCCCCCTCCCAGGTGCTCCAGGCTTAGCATCTGCTCCCCAGGTCCCTGTTCCAGGCACAGCTCACCTGGCAGAAGGTTGGTGTGTGGACAGATGACAGAGCCCGGCGCAAGGCATCCACGTCGCTGAAGCCGGGGGGCAGGTGGTCAACACAGAGGCAGCGGGAGTGGAGCAGGGCAGGCGTCAGCTGCCCCGCATCTGTCCAGTGCACATAGAGGGTACGCGTGCCCAGAGGCTTGCCCAGCAGGTCCGACTTGGCACGGGCAGCTGAGTCCTTTTTCATGTACTCAGCGAAGCCATAGCCCTTGGAATGGCCAGTGCGCTCGCTATAGACCAGGAAGCAGCGCTCCAGGCTGCCGAAGGGCCGCACCAGCTCCTCGAATTGCTGCTGCGTGAGGCTGGGGGGCAGGTTGGCCACGCAGAGCAAGGCGTCGGTGGGCTGCAGCTGCACTGATAGCTCTCGCTCCCGCAGGCAGCTCTGGTGGAAGGTTTTGATGGCAGCCTCAGCCTGCTCCCCGTTCAGCAGGGTCACGAAAGCTGCAGCAGGAGGGGGAGTGGGTCAGTGGGGTCCCTGAGGGCCTGCCCTCGACCCCATGACGACCCGCCCTTACCTCCCTCTGAACTACATGGGATCTCTCAATACTGAGCAACCAGGACACCTCAGGCCCCAGTGGACTGGATAGTTGCCAGCCTTGAGCAATTCACACAGGCACCACCTACCTCCGGGAGGCCTGATCCCTGCCCTCACGCCGACTCCTGCTCTCAGCCTACTTATGAGCTCACCTGCCCTCTTATCTGTGTGCCTGGCTAAGTGATACATGGGAAACAGGTGTGTAACTTGCGTGATACATAGCGTAGTGGTTAAGCATGTGGTCACTGAAGCCTGCGTTTCAACTCCAGCCCAAGTGGCTGTACGGAGTCTCAGTTTCCCCATCTGTTAAATGGGCATAACTTACTCCTCATAACTACCATTGTACCAGCCAAGAAATGGGTCTAGAGCAGTGCCCCCGTGCCCAAGGAGAGGAGCCTGGACTTGAACCCAGGCAGACTGCTCCATAGCTCCACTCTGCAGCCTTTCCTCACCACCTTTCATGCCTGAACCCCTGCCACTCCTGGTTTGCTGTGCACCCAACAGCTACAGCTTTTCAAAGTGATAATCAGAATGTGCCAAGCCCTTATCCAGGGGCTTCTCACTGCAGGGCCCAAGGGAGCCTGTGGGCCTCGTCCCGTGACTTTGCTGACCTCCTCTCCCATCTCTTGCTGCAGCTTCCTGGACCATGCCTGGCACATGCCCCCACAGGCCCCTCTACCTTTGTTTTTTGAGTGTGAAACACTGACCCCTCCCTTCTTCACCTGGTTAATGCTGATCCTCCCTTCTGCAAACATCACTTCCCCCACGAGGCCTACCCTGGCTGTTTCTGTTTCAGATCCCAGCTCTGGGCTCCCACAGCACCCTGTAGCTTTTGGTCCCATGACCACTTCACCTTCATGCCTGCAGTTGTGAGAATGACATCCTCCCCCTCAGATTGGACCATCTCCGTTTGGCTCACAGCTGTGTTCTCATGTCCCGGCACACACTGGTGCTCAATAAACATTTATTGAAAAACAATATTAACAAAAGAGTCATTTAACCTCTGGATCCTCCATGCCTGGCACATACACATACAAGGTGCTCAGTGAAGAGTCCTGATTTGTTGCCCCTGTCAATGTTTACTAAGCATCTACTAAGTGCCAGACACCCACAGTCTTTTTAGGTATTTTAATGTGTTTGGCCTTTTAACCAAACCAATTTGCTGGTGAGAGAACTGAGGCTCAGAAAGGGTGACTCACTTGCCTACGGGCACAGAGTGAGGACAGACTAGGACTCAAACCCAGGTCCATCTACCTCCAGGGTCTAAGATCTTAACCACTACCCTAGCCCACCGGGTAGGTCTCCAGGGCGACCTGTCCTCATCTGCTTCTAACCCAAGTTACAGATTGCAAGTACAATGCCTAGAGGACACAGACACCCACCAACGGTCTCCCACACAAGGCGGGGGGGTGAGCAAAGCTGATAAGACCTGTGCCTGTTCTCATGGAGATGACCACTCAGTGCAGGAGGCAGGTGAGCGAGCCAGTAGTGACAGCGCAGAGTGATCAGTGCTATGATGGAGAAAGAGTGCTCAGGGCACTGTGAGGAGCTAAGAACAGTGGCAGGTGGAATGCCTGGAAGCTTGCCACCAAGGAGATGGCAAGGCTAGGGCACATCCTTGCAAGGTAGTGTCGAGAGGAGCCTCGGACAGGTTTTGAGGAGAGAGGAAAAACAACCAGGTTACGATTAGGTTTAATCAGATTTGCAATCAGACTTATCAAATTTGATGGACCCTGGCTCCCTGGGAGGGTAAGTAGGAGTATGAAATCATGCAGGCAGAGAGGCCAGAGGGAGGCTGCCATTTCGGCAGAGATGGAGGGGCACCGATTATTCTCGAGGGTTTGAAGAAGGCCGGACAGGCCTGGGTGACTGGCTGGCTGGGGGGATGGTACGGGAAGCTGGGGAGCCCAATGCTCAGGTATCTGGCTGAGCAGCCTAGAGAAGAAACATGAATATCAAGGCTGCTCCATGATGGGCATCCAAGAAAGACTGGGACAACAGTCTGCCCTGCACTTGCCTAGGGAATGATGTTGCACCCAAAGTTCAGGAAATGAGACGCTGGGCCAGAAAGCTCTGGGCCTTACGGACTATCACTCCTTGCCGCTAGCCCACCCCGCAGCCCCACAAACCTGTCCCTTTGTATTTGTCCACAAAACAGTACTTGAGCTCATAGTCGCTGAGTAGGTCGTGCACTTCCTGCGGAGACAGAAGCCAAAGGACAGGGAGTCACCAGGGGCTGAAGGAAGCAATCCAGTGCCACCTTCACATGGAACAGCTACGAAGGCAGATCAATTACATTCCCTATTTCACAAAGGAGGAAACTGAGGCTCAGAGCAGTTACTTCCCCAAAGCCATTGAGGCCATACATGGCAAAGCTGTGATTCAGAGTCTAACTGCAGACCTCATGTTCTTAACCAACACAACACGCTCTTAGAGAGCCAGGTGGGTCTGAGTTCAAGTCCGAGCAGGGCTGTGTGCCCTTTGAGAAGTCGTTTAACTTGTCTGACTCTCAACTGGCAAGACTGTTTCCAACAACATTACAAGTTAGGTATTAACAAATCCATTTTGCAGATGAGGAAACTGAGGCTCAGAGAGGTGAAGGTCATGGGGCTGGTCAAGGCAGCAGCAGGAATGCCACCCAGGGATGCCTGACTGGAGACCCTGTGTACTTGAAGCCCACATTGTGTGGCTTCACGTGCTTCCCAATTCTCTCCTGCTGACACAGCCTCCTTCTTTCAAACTAGCTGCGGGGGCGAGGCTCTGGGGCCTGCTTGTGCCAGATACACTGTGCACCCTGCAGGAGACGCAGTATGTTCTCAACTGAGAGACGGCAGGTGTTAGGAGGATGACCAGCTCTCAAAACAAACCAGACCATGCTTAGTGGTGCTTGCCCCAGGTCTGTCCCCAAGTCATACCCTTCCAGCAGCCTGGGGGCCCTACCAGCCACGTGGCCACCTACAGGCAGGGTGAGCCACAGGCAGATGTGTTGGTGGGTCAGAGAGCAGAAATTCTCAGCACCAGGAAGAAAGAACCCATTCCACCACCGCAGGGCAGGGCATTCCAGATGCAATCTCCTTGGGTCCAAAGAGCACTGGAAAGCCCTGCACATAGGCCCCAAGAGAAGAGCCCCTGGCCAGATCAACCAGGGGGGAACTCCACAGAACACTGGTCCCTCCTTTCTTTCAGGTCTGTGGGCAGGAGACCCCTTTTTCCAAATTAATCTTGGGGCTTTGGGGGAAGAAAGACCCCAGGAGCTGCTACAACTTCCGATCTATTCCTAACAGAAATTAATAAACCGTGCTAAGGATAGTCTAGCCAACCCTGAACTGTTGGCTATGAGGTCCCGCCACCCCACAGTAGAGAGGAATGAGGAAAACAATCAGGGCTGGGAGCAGTGCAGCTGCCCATTCACGATCCCCCAATTTGGCTAAAGCTGCCCTCCCACTTCAGTCACTTTGTCTTTTCTAAACCTGTGGTCGCCCCCCGCAACGTTCTCCCTCAGTCCAAAGTTGGTTTCTCCCTCCACTGCGGCCCCCCCACAACCCTCTCTTGGTCTCTTCCAAATCCTCATGGATCCTGCGCTTGGACTCTCCCTCCAGCGCCCCCCGCCCCCCGGCACGCCAGCGTTGGTGTTGCCTAGTTCCCCCCCGCGCACGCGCACGGTGGTATTTCCCGCCACGCTCCCACATTGCCCCCCCATACCTGGTTGGTCACGTCCCCCGGGAGGCCCCGGATGAGTATCTTGCGGCGGTTACGGAACTGGCGCTCGGTGTGTTCCAGGCGTTTCCTGATCTCCTCTGGATCTAGCGGTAGTAGTTCTTCTTCGGGCGCCCGGCGCTCCACGGCATCGTCAGCTTCAACCTCGGCCCCAGCCTCGGGGCTCAGTGGGGACCGGTGAGTAACGGACACGTCGGCCGCCATCTTGGGAAACCCGGCGCCTTCTGGGACCAGCGAGCCGGGGCGGAGCGGCATAGAGCGGCAACGAGGGCGCATCCGCCTATTGGCCGGGAGAAGCCCCGCCTCCTTCTCGAAACCCTTAGTCCATTGGCTAGAGCTCAGTCTCCCAGAGTTCAAGCCCTTTCTCGGCGCCACAGCGCCCGCCCCTTTCCGCCGCGGAGAAGTCACTCAATGGACGCGCAGCGCACTGGGAGAGCCCCTCCGTTCAGGTGGAATCAGACTAGAGACTCCGGATTTTGAGGGTTTTATTGTGGCGGCACCCAGGAATACAGACGAATCCCCGTCGTCGTAGGCCCATTACCCCGATGGCCTGAGGCTCAGGATGGCTGCGCCCTCAGCGCCTCGTCAGGCTGTAGACGAGGGTGGCAACCGGGCGTTCCCCCGATTCACATGGTAGATGTCACTGCGCTTCTGCCCCCCGAAGACGTACACTAAGGCCGCGGTGACGACTGTAAGGCCCAGGATCACGAACACCGTCATGATGATGGTGACGGTAGGGGCGTTCCGACCTGTGCAGAGAAGCGAGGAGTTAAATACTTAAACCTCTACCCGTCCTAGGCTTGTCCGTCTTGGCCTGCGGATCCCCATCAGCTTACCCTGAACGTTCATCACCACGGTGAGGCTGTGCGTGCCCTGTGAGTTGGCCGCCAGGCAGTAGTAGGTACCACTGTAGTTTAACTTAACGCGGAATGGGATCCCGACAGGCACCTGGGACCCGGAGCCTTCGTGCAGACACTGTAGCTGGGGATCCGGGTTGCCCGAAGCCCGGCACTGCAAGACTTGGGTGGTTCTGTCTTTCCACGTCAAGTACTGAGGACATTTGGCTGGGTCAATCTTAGGACCATCTGTGGGACCGCCAAATGATCAGACACACCCGAGGTACAGTGGGGCAAGAGAGAATCGGGTATTTCCAAAGCAGGAGAGCAAGGAATTAAAGGTTAGAGTGATCTACTTACACAGAACACGCAGCTGGACACTCCTGTTCCTGTGCAAGACCACTCCATCCACCTGGAGGGTGGCATTGCAAAAGAAGCTGCGTTTGTCATCCTCCTGGGTGGCATTTAGTTGAAGCAGGGCGAGCTGCCCTGGGGCCACAGCTGGAGCTCCGTCCAGCGTGACCTGGACTCGGGCTCCAGCAGCACAAGTCACATTCACTGTGGTCCCCTCATGGACGGTGGGCCTACTCAGGTTCATGATGGGCCCCCAGAAGCCTAAAGGAGTGGCATGGCATGGGGTTTGCTAACCACTCCCTTACATCCTCCAAGCCCAGCCCACCACTCCCACCCTTCCCCTCGGGTTACCCAGGCCTTGCCTTTTAGCTACCCTGTACCCTGCCCCCCAACTTGGGACACTCAGGCCATACCCTAATGAAGGCTTAGGCCCCACCTATGCTGCATCTCCCACTTTGACGGCTCAGGCCCTGCCTTTCCAGCGTGGCTTCCCGTGTGCCTTGCCCTTTGGCGAATGAAGCCCTAGCCCCTCTCTTGCCTTTCTAGACATGTTTGCCCCACCGCCTCTTACTATAGATGGTCAGGTTCTCCTGAGTCTCCTGGCTTTCGCCCCCCAGGGTCACATTGCAGACAATCTTCCACGTGCCCTCCAGCTCCGTGTTCGCTGTGACTGTGGCTGTGGCGTTGAGTGTGTCACCGTGGCTTGTGACTTCAGGATTCAGCATCCGGTCCCCCAGTGCCAGTTGGACCTGGGCCTCTGAGGCTGGAAACAGCCCATGCAGGATGCAGTCCACAGGCCAGGATGTTCCCACCTCCAAGAACCGAGGAGCAACGAGACGTGGAGGTGTCACAGGCAGGACTGGGGAGAAGAGTGAAAGTGAGCCGGAGGAGGGTTCACACAGCCGCGGACTCCCCTTTCCCTGTGATACACTCATATCCCCCAACCAGGGTCCTTCTTTCCCAGGACGCCTTGCAACCTGGATCACCCCCTTCCTAGGACACATCTGTCTGCACATACTTCTTCAAAGTTCCCATGGCTGCCTGCCCAATGGCCAAGGGCAGGCTTTCCCAGGAGCTCTGCCCATTCTCGGAAGCCTAATGGCCGCGGCACCCCTGCTTTGGCTCAGCTCGTCACACACAATCTGCAGGCTCTTTTCTCACCAAAGGTTCGGAGCAGCCTGGGGGCTGAGCTGTTCTGAAACAGTCCTAGCCTTCGGGGCCGCAGGTCCAGTTCTGTGCGGCAAGAGAAATTGGCACCGTGATCATTTCTACTGACTAGCACCGTGGCGGTGACTTCTGCGGGCTCGCCAACTGCCAGCTGCCGGCTCAGCACCTCTTCCCCACGGAGCAGCAACACAGAGAGGTGACTTCGGGGTGCTCCGCCTGCCACCCAGCAGCGCAAGGTGAGGTTTTTGCCCACGGGTGTCCAGGGGGACAGGGGTGCCAGCTCCACACGCTCCGGAAGTCCTGGTGGGGTAGAAGGAGGGGGGACCCGAACTTACCAGTCAGCCCTGCAACCCCCACCCCAGGGAGCGGAACTGTGAACTTTGGGTTTATGAACCCAGAGGGATTAGAAGCGTGCCAGCGGAAATGTTTGCTGTTGTCATTAGCGTCGTGATTATTTCCTGTTTTGTCAGACACTTTGCCAGGCAATGAAATAAAAATCAGATTTGCTGTTCTCAAGGACTCCAGAGTTAAAAAAAAAAAAAAGGAAGGAAAGGTGCTAATGTTTATAACCACTTATGATGTTAGTGGTAATTATAAAAGTTCCTGTTTAGAGCTTTCCTTAGACTTTCCAGATGTCATCCAGGCATTCACCTTTATTCCCATAACAACTAAGTAAAATTTTCTCTGTTATTCTTTACAGGCGAGGAAACCGAGGCCCAGAGAGGCGATCTGCCTGGAGATGCATAGCCAGAGGGGCAGAACCCGGTTAGAATGAGGGTTTCCCAAACTGCCTCTTTGATGTCGGGTCTAGGGACTCCCCTGGCCGTCCTCCCAGGTTCCGGCTTGGACTCTGGCCTTGGCCTCTCCAAGAACTTAGTCCAGCCCTTCCTAGTCAGTCCCAGGAGCTCAAGACCCTCACAGTCTACCTGCCTGGGGCAGCCACTCATGGTGTTCTGGTATGATCACAAGGGACCCAACACCTCCAGCCTGGATCCTCTCCCAGATACAGCTACAGTGACCTTCACAGACACACATACCAAACCCTTAACCTCCTGGGGAAGTCTCTTTACTTCATCTTTCACAAGTCGAGCCTGGATCTCGAGAGGCCCATGAACTGGCTGCTAGGAAAAATACTTAACATCTTACTATTTACAATTTTAGAACATTTAATGAGGAGGCCTCCATCTTTATTAACTTCGGGCACCATTGGTCAGGGATCGTGTTACGCTGGCAAGTGCTGATAATGCTTAGGCTCTCGGGAGTGGTGTGAGGCAGCCCAGACAAGGAGCATTTGCCAATTTCTGCAGTATAAATACTTCCACTATGCTTATGTCAGGCTACCCAATGTGAGGCAGAGTTGGGAAGAGATGAGCACAGTCAGATGTCATGAGCCAGGACCAGCACGCTCCTGGACAGCACTGGACAGAAGCATCTTACAGACACAGATACACACAGACAGGTGTACACGTTACACAGAAATATAGATACACATACATAGACACATACTGATACATCCACACACACAACCACATTGATACAAACACATGCCCAACACAGATAACAGGCATTCACACATGGCGATACAGACAGGCACACACAGACACAGGCATATATGTACATTTGCACAGGCACAGGTATAATGACATGCTCATGGACACATGTAGGTACACAAACCTGTGTAGACACTAGCACCCACAGCATACACAGGGATACACATACATACTATCATACTGTACTATCACACGCTATGCACATACATAATCTATGAAGGCTTCACAAAATGGTAGGCACCATGAATGGTATTCTCTGCTATTTTCTAGTTTATTGTATGAGTGTGCTTTTAAAGGCAGAGAAACTTTTTGGAAGGATCCACAGGAAACCAGTACCAGAGGGATGTGCAGTCTGGAGAGGAAGATGTCACCTGTTAAGAACAGGGACTTGGGAGCCAGACCGCCAACCTCATCACTTACAGGCTGTGATCCCCAGCAAGTGACTCCATCCCACTGAGCATTGGTTTCCTTGGCTGCGAAATGAGGCTTACAAGTGCATTTCACACCCCTGCCCTGGGACTCCCATACGGACTTAATGAGCGCTGGAGTGGGTATCTACACTGAAAACAGTGGGCCCTTGGCTGGGTAGCTCAGTTGGTTAGAGCGTTGTACCAATATGCCAAGGCTGCAGGTTTGATCCCTGGCCATGGCACATACTGCAAGAAACAGCTAGTACATGCATCAGTATGTGGAACAACAAATCGCTGCTTCTCTTTCAAATCAGTAAAAAAAATTTTTTTAATTGGTCACTGCCAGCAGTCCTGGGTAAACAGAAATTTGACATTTATACCTTTTTATACTTTTTTATTTTGGAACCCCATTAATATATTACCTGCCATTAAAATATAAGTAATAAATAAAAGCGCTCTCATTTTTAAGTACTTTCTGGGACCCAAATAAATTGATTTATTTTCCTGGCATGTGGTTGAGATGCATCTCTGCCTGCCTCTCTCTCTCTCTCTCTCTCTCTCTCTCTCTCTCTCTCTCTCTCTCTCTGTCTCTGTCTCTGTCTCTCACACACATGTTCAGGTCCAAGCTCTGGGTCAGAGGCCCGGTCCATTCCTGCAAACTCAGCGCTGGCTCTCCCTCACCATTGGCTGTTTACCCCCACCACTGCCTGAGGCCAGTCCCACCTCCAGGCACATGCACTCACGGTACACGGTGATCTTAGAAGAGCCTGTCAACTGTGAGCCATTGCAGAAGCCTGAGCACAAGACCTCACTGTCACCAGTCACGTTGCTGAGCTGGAAGGCCACCCAGCCCAGGCCATTGCCCACTAGCTCCTTGAGTAGGAATGTCTCCAGGGTGATGAGTTCAGGACTGGGGCACTTCGTGCTGCAGTTTACCAAGACAGACCCTCCAGCAGGCACCACCAGGTCCTGGGGCTCTACCTGAAGCAGGAACTTCTGCCCCTGGGCACCTGCAGGGAGAAAGAAAAGTTCTGCTGGTTGATCCAGGGCCCCCACCCCCACCCCAGCCTGTCGATCTGGAGGCCCTTCCATCCAGCACCTCCACAACCGGAGATACAATGGTCTCTGCCTTCATAGTGTTTCCAGCGCAGTGGGGAAGGCAGGTGTTGGATAGATCGAGGACCAGGGAGACCCACAGGAGCCTATAGGAGTTAGTGAGTCAGCGCAGCGTCCTGGAGGAGACAACGGCAGCCAGTTTTGAAGGGTAAGTAGGAGTTTGCCAAGTGAAAGGGAAGAGTGACCCTGGCAGTGGGAGGAGTGTAGGCAGAGGTCTAAGGTACAGAAAAACAGAGAAAGAGAGTTGGGGGGAGGACAAACCACACCCAGGGACCGGTCCTCTGGGATCCCTGACGGCTACGTTAAGGACCCACAACTTTCCAGGACACTGGTGAGCCCCCATCAGATCTGAGTTTAAGGAGTGTTTGCAAAGAACCACAGCTTTCTCTGTTCCCCATTTTCTACCAGCCCCCCCAGCTCTAACCCTCCCCAGGTTTACTCGCTTCACCTGGAGGCAGCAGACAGTAGACCAGAAGCAGAGAGATGAGTGGAGTCCAGCAGGTCCTGGGCAACAGCCCAAAGGGCACCATGGTGGTCAATCTGTGGAGGACAGTGCCCTAATGTGGCACTGGGCAGGGCAGTGGGGAGCGGGTGTGGCCACCCAGGAGATGGGCACAACCACAGCGGTTAAGATTGCAAAAGTCCAGAGGTTGCACCTTGCCCAGGCCTGGGGAAGGGCAGGGGGGATATTCCGTGGCTCTGGAGGTCAAGAGTGGGGGGCCCAGGTGGGGCCCAGCGAGGTGGAGGCTACTGGTGAATCTCTGATACAGTAGACCTCAGTTGCTGGCTCCTAAATGAACTCACAGGAAATGCTAACACAATTTTCCGTTTGAAACCGGAAGAGCCAGTGTTCGTGCTGCCTGTCACCACCAGAACCAAAAAGCAGAAACGGACTGAATCTTTATGAGCGCTTTATTCAGATGGCCCGCCATCTGAGAAGACAGCAGATTGTGGTACCCTAACAGACCATCTTATATTTCCTTTCAAGCCAGCTTTTTTATAAGGAGGAAAAGGTGTAAGTAAGGGATTTGGAATCCAAGGGGGAAAAAAGTGAATTCCCCCATCACTTTGTTCTCAGTCCTGAGAGGCCTGAGGAGGGAGGTTGGAGTGGGGTCAGACGCCTGTTTCCTGCTGCACTTAGGTGAGGGTATGCTTGCAGAGAAGCTTTATTTCTTTGGTATGATCCTCCTTTCTTTCACTGTGATTTAAACTGGGCTCAATAAAAAAAAACCAAAAACTGCTCTCATCCCACACCCCAACTCTCCCACCTCACTCTCCCTTGCAGGTCTACTCCCTTAACTACTATCAGGACAATGAGGTTTTGGTCTGCATCGGATAATCTTAGGAACAAAGCCTTGGGTCTGTTGACCACAGGAAAATAACATCTAGGCCTCACTTGTGTTTCAGCTCCGGACCGAGGACAGTGGAGCATCCCACTGATCAAATCCTTGCAAAACCAGACAGAACAGCACAATGGATGACATAAGGACCAGATACAATGATTGACCACCCCTTAACCTAGCGCCAACAAATCAATAGAGACCACGACCCTAACTCTCTTAGTCCTCTGTGTAGCCCACTCCCAAGAAGCCGTCAGGGAGCTGGGTCTTTAAGCACAACCTCATCTGTGACTCCAGGGTAGCACCATTTCCTTAATAAACCTTTACCTTCTTGGTTATAAACTCCTGTTTGCTTTTGATTGGGCTTTGATGCGCACAGGTGACCAAACCCCTCCAGTTCAGTAACAAAGGAGGCGTTCTATTCCTGGAAGTGATCAGGTGGGCTTTCAAGGTAACATTTTGAGGGAACAATGGGGAAAGTCTAGACAGGGCTTCAAGGGCGGAGTGAAATCTCAACATTCTTGGGGGCAAAGAAGAGATTTAGAGGTGATAAAGAGGATCCCCTAAAGTGAGTAAAGCCATGAAAAGGAACAGAGCCCACATTTATTGGGCTCTTGGGCCATGCTCTTCATTTTTGAAGATCTGGGTGGGGGTCCTGCCACTTTTGAAGGTCTTGGGAAATCCCCACATTCGCTATGCACAGCGAATATGCACAGTTGAGGTGGGGTGTTAAGGAGGCAGCTGAATCCTGAGCCACCATCTGTCAAGGATGCTACTTATAACTTGCACTTCCCTGTATCCTTATCCCTCCCTTGCCTTCCCCTCCAAGCAGCTGATCTCTTCTTCCCAAGAGAAAGGACTTGGGGGTCAGGTGGCCATTTCCACTTCCATCTGCTCCATCTCCTAAGTCCTCCAATCTGCTTGTTTCTCTGGTCTGAGCTCCAGTGAGGAACCTTGTTGAGGGCTTTGATGGCACCCAGCATCCATCCAGTGTCTCCATCCCTGAGGCCATAGTCCCTCCTCTCTCACCTGGGGCACTTCCCCCCTCCAATCAGAGGTCTTCTCTGCTGCCTGACTCCCTTATCCATGTCCCACACGGTGCTGAGAGAACAACTAAAACTCAGAAGTATTTGTAAATAATATATTTGATAAGAGATTATATCCAGATTATAAAGAATACTTAGAACTCAACAATGGCAGCAAAATCCTAATTCAAAAATGGGCAAAGGGGTCCTGGCCAGGTAGCTCAGTTGGTTAGAATGTTGTTGAGACACACCACAGTTATGGGTTCAATCCCAGGTCAGGGCACATATAAGAATCAACCAATGAATGCATTAATTAGGGGAACAACAAATCAATCTCTCTCTCTCTCTCCCCACCCCTTCTTCTCTCTCTCTAAAATCAATTTTTTAAATAGGCAAAGGACTTGAATAGATATTTATCCAAAGAAGCTATTCAAATAACCAATAAATACATGAAAAGATGCTCAACATCATTAGTCATTATGAAAATGCAAATCAAAACCACGGTGAGATAGCACTTCATGACTATTAGGATGGCTACCATAAAAAAAAAAATAACAACAGAAAACAGCAAGTGTTGGCAAGGATATGGAGAAACTGGAACCCTCGTACTTTGCTCATGGGAATATAAAACTTTATTTCTCCAAGTTATACAGAATGATCCAGAAATTCCTCTACTTTCCAAAGAATTGAAAGCAGAGACTCGTACACCAATCTTCATAGCAGCATTCACAATAGTCAAAAGTTGGAAACCCAAATTTCATCAACAGAGGAATGGATAAAGGGTGGTGTATGTACATACAACGGAATAGCACTCAGCCTTAAAAAGAAATTCTTACACATCCCACAGTGTGCATCGACTTTGAAAACATTACGTTAAGTGAAATAAACGAGGCACAAAAGAACAGATATTCCACTTATATGAGGTCCCTAAAATAGAAAAATTCATAGAGAAAATAGAATGGTATTTCCCAGGGGCTGGGGGAGGAGGGAAACGAGGGGTTAGTGTGGAATGGGGGCAGTTTCTGTTTGGGAAGATGAAAAAATTCTGCAAATCCAAAATAGAGTTAGTTACACAACATTGTGAATGTATGTATGCATGTAATGCCACTGAATCACACACTTAAAAATAGTTAAAATGAGCTCTGGCTAGTATGGCTCAGTGGATTGAGCGCTGGCCTGCAAACCAAAGGGTACTGGTTCAATTCCCAGTCAGGGCACATGCCTGGGTTGCAGGCCAGGTCCCCAGTAGGGGGCGTACGAGAGGCAACCACACATTATTGTTTCTCTCCCTCTCTTTTTCCTTCCCTTCCCCTCTCTCTAAAAATAAATAAATAAAATCTTTAAAAAATGGTTAAAATGATAAAACTTATGTATATCTCAACACACACACACACACACAGCATCTACTTATTCTGATTTTTATCCAAAACATGAGATGGATTGATGGCAGAGGAAGGAATACATAGGAGAATAGATATGGTGTAATAAAGTAAATTTAACAACATGGAAATTGTGGAATCTAGGGGTGCTCACTGCAGTATTCTTTCAACTTTTCTGTATGTTTGCAATTTTTCAGAATGAAATACAGGAAAATAAAAACCGCATCCCTGATGGGTCTGGGTCTACTCCTGCCACAAAAGGAGGGTCCAGCAGACCTTGAATGCCTCCTGCTGAGAGGGGACAAAGGCCTCCATGAAAGATTTGCCAAAAACTGGAAACTGAACCTGACCATCTGTTGATCGAGGTGAGGACAGATGAATGCATCACGACTACCCCCCAAAGATGACACCAGACTGGTAAAGTCTATAGGACAAACAACCTCATTTTTGGAACAAATATGTTGCAGGGGGGTAAAAAAGAGGAAGAGGAACCAGCCCTCAGCCAAATGCAGCATATGAGCCTTGTCTGGATTTTTGTTTGAACAAACAAAACAAACAAACGCCAAATATTTAAGAGACATTTGGGGAAATCTAAACACTCACAGGCTACACAATGATATTGAGGAATTATTGTTTAACTTTTTCTTTTTTTAAGATTTTATTTATTTATTTATTTTAGAGAGGGGAAGGGAAGGAGAAAGAGAAGGAAACATCAACGTGTGGTTGCCTCTCACACGCCCCCTACCTGGGACCTGGCCCACAACCCGGGCATGTGCCTTAGACTGGGAATCAAACCGGTGACCCTTCGGTTTGCAGGCCAGCGCTCAATCCACTGAGCCACACCAGCCAGGGCTATTGTTAAACTTTTTAGGTGTGATAATGATATTGTAGGGACTGTGGTTACATCTTTTTGAGATACCGGTAATGTCTTTTCCAATTAGCAGGCTAGATCTTGCAAGCAGCTATTCCTGTTGGGCTTGTCCTCCAGATAGCCTTGAGTGTGGGTGAGACCATGTGCACGCATGGTTCTTCACCGCAGCTGTGTCGTGGACAAGGGAAGGGTTAGAAAAAACTATGTGAGCCCCGGCAGGGGCTATAACACAACCACAAAATAGAACGAGGAAACACTGGATATATATGCCTGGATATATGAGACCATCTCAAAGACCCCTTATGTAGGGAAAGAGCACCATACAGGCTAGAGCTATGTACAGTTGCACATGTTACTATTTTTGCAAAAGACGGGACAGTGTACGTATACAGCTTTCCTTCTTTCTAGATAAAATATCTCTGGAAGCAAAAGCAGGAAACCAGATGACATTA
Source organism: Mormoops blainvillei (assembly GCA_004026545.1). Lineage (NCBI taxonomy): Eukaryota > Metazoa > Chordata > Mammalia > Chiroptera > Mormoopidae > Mormoops > Mormoops blainvillei. The sequence continues at coordinate 79,721 of PVJD01002976.1, read as the reverse complement.
GTTGCCTCCAGGTTTAGCAGTGGTGGCTGATGGATAGGAGGGAGACCTCAAAATATATATATATATATATATATATATATATATATATATATATATATATATATAATTAAAATGAATATTTAATTTTGAAAATTGTTATAAAAAGCAAATGCTACTGGAGTCATGTGAAATTGTCTGTTTAGGACAGCTTCGGTCCCTAAGGTATTGAGAAGTCCTACGGAAAGCAAATTATTCAACTGGTTTTCACAACGTGGAAGACACATAACCCGTGTCAAGTCCATCCATTAGGTAGAAACACTCTGAAGAACACCAGATTAACAATAGCAAATGTTTATTAAGCAACTGTTTGCAAGTCTCTCAGCTAAGCATCAGTATATACAAACTCAAAGCTATTGAATTAGTCCTCCAAGGTGGCAAGCATGACCATCCCCAGTTCATCGTTTAGAACTGAGGCCCAGAGAGGGAAAGCCACTTTCCTGAGGTCACACAGAGAGGAAAGGGTGAAACCGGCAGTCTTATCAATGCGGTATGTCACTCCCCCAAATCCTTTGCTGGTATATTTAGCAAGTAGTTACTGAGCGCTTTCTGTGTTCCTGGCACTGGTCTAACTGCTAGCTAGTGATTTAGAGGTGAGCAAAGGTCGAATAGTTGAATCTGGCTTCTTTTGTAGTGAGTTTCTCGCTGTAGCTGTAGTCCCCAGAAGGGCAAGATGCTAGCTGAAGAAGGACCCAAAGACCAGAGCCTCCACAAAGGAAACAGGAGTTTATTACTAGTTAGAGGAGACAGTGGGCTCTAAGAGCAGGAGCTGGGGAAGACATACAGATGGGATTCAAGGGCCTGATTAGCTCCTAGATTGTCCTGGGTCCCTCCAGAGCCTGTGTCAGGCTCAGGACTGTTGAAGATGCTATGGTTTGAATGTTTGCATCCATCCCTTCAAGATTCAGGTATTGAAATCGAAATGCTCAATATGATGGTATGGGGAGGTGGGAGGTGCTTAGGCCCTTCATGATGGGGATTAGTGCCCTTATAAAAGAGGCTCCAGAAAGATCCCTCGCACCCTTCCACCTTGTGAGGACACAGTGAGATAACACAGGCTATGAGCCAGGAAGAGGGCCTTCACCCAAACATAACAGGGTTGGCATCTTGATCTTGGACTTCCAGCCTCCAGAACTGTGAGAGATACAGTTCTGTTGTTTATAAGGCCCGCAGTCTGTTGTATTCCGTTACAGCAGGCCAAACGGACAGAGACAAGGAAAGTCAGGGCACAGATCTGGGGTCTCAGGGAATAGGGCACAGGAAGTGGGTGGAGCCGACTTCCCCCTGGGGCGGACGTGGGGGAAGTGGGCGCCGCCTGCTCCAATTCTTGGAAGCGGAGCCATGGGTGGGTTTCAGCAGACATTGAACACTGAGGGGGCCTGGCCCCGGTATTTCTCATGGGCCGTTTTCAGGATGGGTATGAGGTTCTGGAAGGTTGGGCGAAATGAGGCCTCTGCCTCCCAGCAGTTCTTCATGAGGAGATAGATCTGGGGGCGGAGAAAGTGGGGCTATGGTCACTGCTCTGCCCCCAGTCTGACAGCGGGACAGTGGGAAAGGTGGGGAGGTCTCACCTCATAGGGACATTTCTCTGGCCGCGGCAGCCTCTCCCCTCGTTCCAGCAGCTCAGTGAGCCTCAGTACTGTCATCTGCCCCTGGGTGAGGCCTATGAGCTCGATGAATTTCTACAGAAGAAACAAGACAAGTCTTCAACAGGAAGGGCTGCCTAGGTAGAGGTTAAGAGTTTGGAGCAGGACTCCAGGGGTTCTAGTCCTGCCTTCACCACTTCTCAGCTTTGGACTTAGGATCTCGCTCCTTTAGGCTTCAGTTTTCCCATCTGTGAAATGGGGTAAAAACATCACCTATCTGGGGTGATTGTGAAAGTTAGATAAACTCATATTCCTGCGTAAGTCTGAATCAGGTGTTTGCTCTTGTTATTAACCCTCCCAGCTGGCTGTCCCCCCGCCACACACACCCCCACCCCCAGGATCTGTTTTCTTCCCCTCCTATAAAGGCACTTTGATTGACTTCAGAAATAAAAACCTAACATTCTCTTAGCTCCACCCCTGGACCAGGTGTGGCCAATAATTGTGGCCCACGGATACAGAGTGATTGGCTTCTTGGAGGACACATGAGCCAAGCTGGGCCAATCAGATAGTCCGGAGAATTAAACTGGAAAGAGGACCCTTGTCCCCCTCAGCTGGGGGGAATGGGTGACTGGAGGGCAGGGTGGGGATGAGGGGACCGTTGTTGGCACAGAGAACAGCAGAGCTGAGGGATGGAAAAAATGCAATTCACGACGACATGAGAATCTAGATCAAGCTGCGCCCCAACTCTCTCCTTGAATTTGCAAATATCAGAAGAAGCTGTTCCTGTGTGAGTGGGGTTTTTGTCACAATCAAAGCTCCTGGCATTGGAAGTGGCCCATTTTCCAGACTGGGACTGTGAGGCTCAGGTGGATTAAGCACTTGCTAAGCCGGGGGAGCTGGGAACTGAATGCATGCCTTTCTACCTCCTCTAGTATGGGGTGGGGGTGCGGGCCTGGCTCTCACCGTGGGGGGGCTTTGGCTGGATTCACAGGAGGTCAGCAGTTCATACATGGTGACTCCAAAGGACCAGACATCGGATGCATAGTAGAATTTACACTCCCTCAGGCACTCAGGGGCATACCTGTGGGCAGTCGGCAGTCAGCAGTCATGCTTTGGGCCAGACCAGGATGGAGTCCTCCTCTGGGGTATGGGAGCCCACTGGCCCCAGTTAGGGCCCCATCCTTAAGGAGGAGCAGTTTCACTGAGACTGGGGCCTGTCATCTGAAGCCCCAGCGTCTACTTCCACCCTGTCTGTTCCAGATGACCCTGGCACCCCCCTCTGGCTGGGTCCCTCCTGGTCACCAGAACACGGGGCTGTCCCCATCCTCGCGCACGCGGTAGTACTCGTGGCCTTCAGGCACAGCCTTGGTGAGGCCAAAGTCCCCAATCTTGACCAGGCTGTCGTTGTCCAGGAGCACGTTGCGGGCAGCCAGGTCTCGGTGGACATAGTGCTGCGTGTGCAGGTAGGCCATGCCCTGGGGGCGGGGCGGGGTGGGGGAAGTCATGACCGGTGGGGCAAGGCACAGTGGAGCTGCGACCAGTGTGGCTGGGAAGGAGTGAGGACAGGCTTGCAGGAACCTGGAGCAAAAGCAGGCAGGATGGCGGGTGGAACCCAGCAAAAGGGAGCAGGGCCACAGAGGCGACCCTGGGCAGTGGGCAGGTGAATTGGGAGGGAATGGGCTTCTGGGTGCAGCCCAGTGAGCAGAGGGAGTCCAAAAGTGGCAACCAGGTGGGTTGGGAACCAAGCCAGTAGGAGCGTGGCCAGATGATGGGCTGAAGAGACTGGTGCAGAGGAGAGCAGGCCCGGGGGCAGCCCGGCAAGCAAAGGGATGGGCCGCTCAGGCCAGGCCAAAGAGGAAGGGGCAGTCCTGCAAGCAGGGGTGGGCTGGCCTACCTCGCAGATCTGCTGGGCGAACAGCAGCAGCTGGGCCAGCGCTACGCTGTGCCGGGGCAGGTAGTCCCGGAGGCTGCCCAGGGGCATGTACTCCATGACGAGGTGCACCGATTTCTCGCCTAAGGGTGATAGAGACAGGGGCTGGGGACCTCCCACCCCGAGCCCTGCTGTTCCCCTACCCCAAGGTGGAGAGGAAAGGCCAAGGCCTGCCCACACCAGGCCTAGCCCTCAGGTGGAACAGATCCGACCCGAACCCCGTCCCCAGTCAAGAGAGGGAGCTGAGAGCCCCGCCCACCCTTCCTGGCCCTGGCAGAGCTGGCAGGGAGGGGTGGTGGAAAGGAGGCAGCCCCCCACACCCACAGACTTCATCTTCCAACCTGAAGGGGCTGAGAGGCTCTAACTGGCTAGGCCCTGATGGGCCTGCCCAGTCCCGCCCACCTTGGTCTTCACAGCAGCCCTTGTACTTGACAATGTGCTCGTGGCAGAGCGTCCGCAGGATGTCGATCTCCCGCCTCCAGCCAGTGCGGAGCTGAGGGCTGCAGTCTGCCTTGAGAGCCTTCACGGCCACCATCTCGCCAGTGCCTTCGTTGGTCGGGTCATAGCAGTACAGGCTGACCTTGCCGAAGTGACCCTGGCCAGGACGCAGGATAGTCAGCCCCACCCCTGTCTCCCTGGGCCCTGCCTCCACGCGGGTCTCTTTCTACCCCTGCCGCCATTCCAGGCCCTCACCTCACCCAGATCCCGGATCTTTTTCAAATAACGCTTGTGGAATAGAGTGGGGTCTGACGCCGGTGAGCTTGGGTTCACATACAGGACTTCAGAAAGATCTGGAAGAGACACAGTGGGTGAGGCCGGACCCTGACCCTTTATTCAGCAGGCCCACACTTGGGGCACAGAAAGTGGGTGACTGCTTCCCCCAGCATCCAACCCAGAGATCAGAAAACTTTTTGCAACAGCCGGAAAATTCCATTTCTGGTCCAAAAGGGTTGGCTGCATCAAACTTGGTACCCGGGATGTTCTGAGACTGGGTACAGGGCACAAACTTTTCACCAAAGAGAAAACACAAACAAAAAAATTGTGAGGGTCTAATTCATCCAAAGAAAATCGTGGCTGTCCCCAAGCAAAACATTAAGAACTCGGAGCATTTCCCCACCTCCCTAAGTGAATTAGCATCGATCAGCATATACCCTGAACCAGTGTACGGAGATATGGGGTGCACTGTGCCTGTGTCAACAAGGGTTCCCAGCCCCTCCCCTTGCCCCAAGGTCCCAACACTGGCTTGGAGCTCACTTTGGAGCTGAAGGTGAGTGAGGTCACGAAGGATGGTGCGGAAGGAGGGCCGCTGGGCTGGCTCATAGGTCAGGCACTGGCTGGTGAGTGTGGCTAGCTCCCGGCATGAGGGTTCAGGCAGCTGGTGCTGCTTCTGGTAGAAGCACTCTTTCTGTAGGGAGGCGGAACCTGAAGAGTCAAGTGACCCCACCCTCCCAAGTCCCCTGACCCAAGAGGCAGAGTTAAACCCCCAGAGCAGCAGGGCTCGACCAGCCAGGTCCCTGTTCTGTCATCGCTATTTTACAGATGAGGCAACTGAGCCTCGGCAAAGAAAAGCCGACCTGCCTGCAACTGCAGAGCCAGGCCCTGAACCCCAGTCCAGCACTCACACTTGGCCCTTCCTGTCCTGGCTTCCACCCACCTCTGCTCCCAGGAAGCTCTGCAGACACAGCTTCCTGAATGGACCAAAGCCTCTGGGTCTTGGCACGAGCTGTGCCTAGGTTACCCTTCCCTAGCCTGGGCCAATGAATATTTCTGCACTTTAGATGAAAACTTCCTGGCCCTAGTCAGGTAGCTTAGTTGGTCAGAGTGTAGTCCCAATACTCCAAGGTTGCGGGTTCAATCCCGGTCAGGGCACATGCAAGAATCAACCAATGAGTGCATAAGTAAGTGGAACACAGTTTGTTCTTTCTCTTTCTGCGCTCCCCCGCCTTAAAAAAAACACACAGAAAACTTCCTCTGGGAAGCCTTGCCTGATCCCTCAGCTAGGTCAGGGCCATCCTCTGGGACCCCCTCTCCCCTACAGCCTATGCGTCCCCCATCACTGCCCTGGTCACTGTGCCTCAAACTGAAGCAGTCACTTATTCGCTGTGTGCCACAGTGGCCCTTGAGGTGGGGACTACAGTTAACCCCAGCTGACAGATAACCTGATGGAGCCCCAAAGAGATGAAGCAATGCATGTATGGTCACAGGCCAGAGAAGGGCAGCTCTGGATTCTGAATGTGCCCTCTACACTCCCTGGAGGTACTGGTGCCTTTGTGGGAAGGGCCCAAGGGTCACCCCCATGTACCTCTGAGGGGCTGCGGTCCTGCAGGGGGGCCTCCCCATCAAAGCAGATCTCCAGGAGGGTGGCACCAAAGCCCCACTTGTCAGCGGCGGTGCTCAGGCTGGTGGCCCCACCAGACATGCACTCCGGGGCCATCCAGGGGATCCTCTCTACCCGCTCTGGGGACCAGGGCCAGAGGTCACCAAGGGTGAAGAGAGTGGGGTAAGCCAGTCCCCCTGCCCAGCCCTGTCCCAGTCCTCACCCTCCCTGGAGAGGGCACCCAAGCCCACGCCAGGGTCGCTCAGTTTGACGAACGGGCTGGTGCCCTTGGCCAGCCCCACACGCGCCAGCAGGATGTTCCGGCCACACACGTTGCCATGAGCCAGGCTCTTGTCCTCCTGGGGTGGGAAGAAGAGGGGCATAGCCAGTAGGGGCCTACAGACCCTCTTTATACCCCCTCCCACAGGGACAGCCCATGTACAAAAGACAGTCCCGGTCATGACTGAGATCCCAATACATTGTCATTGTGACCGGACATCCCTGGGTGCCCAGTGAGTTCTTCCCGTTTTCCCAGAGCGGGTGGCCAAGGCTCTTGGCCTGGGACAAAAGGCCCGAGAACCCCGCTGCCACCCTCACCCCCGCGCCAGGCGTGCTCCGCCCCCAGGCCCTTGCACTGGCGGTTCCAGCTGCCTGAGGTGCCCCCGCGCGGTTCCCTTCCCCAACCCATCCTTTGAAATTTCACCTCTTCCTCAACTTGTAGCAACTCCTTAACTCCACCCCTGCTCTCCCCTCATGTTTCTATTTTCTAACATAGTTACTTATTACTTCTTGTTTATCCCTTCCAACTAAAAATGCTGGCTCCCCAAAGAATAGACACTTCTGTTTTGTTCTTTGTGTGTCCTCAGAGCCTATGACAGAGCGTTGGACACAGAGGGTGCTCTGGAAACAGGTGACTGGACCAGGAGGGGCTGGGGATGAATGGCAAGAGAGTGACACAGGCGGCTGAGGACAAGCACCACAGGGCCTCGAACGTGAAGTAGAAGAGTTAGGTGTCCTCTCAGGGAGAAAGGAGCCCCGTGGGTACGTGAGAAGAGGAGGTTTGTGGAAAGACCTGGGGCCAGTGTGTGGACTGAAGGATGGGTTGAGGCCCCCCCCCCCCAGTACTGAGGCTGCCCTGGCCCACCCCACTGACCCAGCCCCAGCCCACAGGCCACACACCAGGTAGCTGAGGGCATTGGCTAGCTGCTGGGCCACTGCCACCTTCCAGGCCACAGGCACTCGGCCCTTCTCCCGCCGCAGCCACACGTCCAGGGGTCCATGCTCCACGTACTCTGTCACCATGATATCTGCAAAGGCCAGCTGCTGCAGGGGCCACCCACCTGCCTCCACCCTCCAGGGCACCAGGGGAAGAAGGGGGGCTGGAACTGTGGGTGGGGAAGCTGTGAGGCAGGGGTATATGTGGGAGCTTGGGAGTGACTTTAGGGAGAGCAGAAATGCAGGACGGAGTATATTCTGAGGTGGATGCAGGGGAGAGGCGAATGGTATCACTTGGGTCCAGGGTGAGTCTGGGGTATAGTCAGCTGCCATTTCAGTGACAAAGGTGAGGATGGGCCTGGGGACTTGGAGGTAGGTACAGACAAGTGGAGGCGTGGAGCTTGACTGGGGCATAAGCGACACTAATCTCACAGGGTTAGGGTACTCAGGGTGGAAGGTATGCAGGGTTGGGGTACAGGCTGGCATCAGAGGGAAGCAGGAGAGATGGACACATGGAGCTCAGGTTTGGGGGCTGGCTGGGGTTGCCCTGCACAAAGAGTTTGGAGTTACACATGGAGTAGGAGTAGAGGCAGGGGTGGGGCAGGGGCTGAGATCTGAGAGGACTGGGGTGCCCAACAGGGGTGGTGTTTGCATAGGGTCACAGTCCTGATGGGGTCAGAGGGAAGATGGGAGCTTGGCTGCAGGGGCATCTAAGGGGTGGATGAAGAGTGGGACGCAGTCAGGAGTCAGGGTGTAGTTGAGGGTTGGGGTGCAGGTAACAGTCAAAGTGTAGTCAGAGGCTGAGCTGCAACAGGTTGGCGTATAGCCAAGGGCTGGAGTATAGGCGAGAGCTGAGTACTCACAGATTGGGGTATAGTCAGGGGTCAGGATATTGGTCAAGCGTCAGTGTATAGTCAGGGATAGGGATGCAAGTCAAAGGTTGGGGTACAGCCCAGGGAGTGGGTACAAGTGGAGAGGTCAGCCTGTAAATGGTGGGGAGTGTGCGCTGGGATCCACTCACTTTTGGAGCCGTGCACGCAGATACCGTGGACGAAGGTCAGGTGCACATGGGATACCTGGCTCATGAGGCTGGCCATCTCATAGAAGGCCTGTGAGGACAGGCCAGGTCAGGTGGCCACATACACTACCCCCCTCCTGGCCCCCTTGCCGTACTCACTCACCAGGGCGATGTCATGGTGACTGGGGTCTAGCACCTTCAGCACCACTCGTAGCTCCTGCTCATGGCCCTTGCTGCACGAGGGCGGGTCCCCATCATCTACCTTGTCCTCCTCAGGGTCTTCGCCCCCAACTCGCAAGAGGCCCTCATACACATTGGTCCTTGTGCCCTGGCCCAAGTGGGACAGCTGGGGGAACAGGGCAGGGAACAGCTCCATGACAACAGCTGGTGACTGCCCTGCCCGCTCCCCTGTGCCCGGAGGAGCCCCATGCCCACACCCACCTGGGTGATGTCATCCGGGCAGATCCGGTGGAAGCTGAGCTGGCTGAGGTTGAGAGGCCTGCTGCTGGTCCGAGGCCCCCGCATAATGATGAGGTTGGAGATCTCTGGGGGTGGAAGCAAAGTCGCTGAGGGCTAGCATGTGGGGAGCTGCCACCCCGCCCTATGGCCTCGTCATCGTACCTCCTGGCCTCGGCAGGCAGCAGCGGCGCAGGGAGAAGCAGCTGTCCCCGGCCTGCAGAGAACAGCTCTCCAGGGCGGCCCGCAGCTCCCGCACGCTGGGAAAGGACCGGTCCCAGCTCTCCAGCCTGAAGACCCCCGCAGACAGCTCAATGGGGAACTTGCGCAGGCGCAAGGACTGTGTGCCAGGTGCCTGGGGCGGGTGGCAGGATGAGGGCGGTGAGCAGGGGTCTAGGCAGGGAGTGCACCCAAGCCCAGCCCAGCGCCCCTGCCCCAGGCCCACCTGGTCCCGCTGGGCCACCGTGAGGATGAGGCGGTTGAAGTGGCTGGTGCTCCAGTGGATGAGATAAAGGCCATCCTGTGGCTGCAGCCTGGCCAGTACATATGGCTCCCTGTGGGGACAAGAGGGCACTGTGTCGGGGGGCACTGCTGGACCCCCACCTGGCAACAGGAACACCAATACCTGCCCAGAGAATCACCCTTCCATCTGGGACACATGTCGGACCCATCTGCTTCTGTGGTGACACTGAGTGTGGGACACACACACACACACACAATCACACATGACAACTCACGCAGAGACACGGGTACAAGAACAGGCACACCCTTGTGTGTAACAACAGTTAGACACCATCACTGACGCTAACATACACACAGGTAGAAAACAGCTGTCAAATGCTGATGGGCACACATTCAGCCGTGGACATTCACAGGGTGACACACGGTGAACAGTCTATCACATAGCTGCTTACGCAGTGTGACAAGGCAGAGCAGAGGCATTTTGGGGGGGCGACAGTCCCCAAACCATGGCAGCATGCTGGGTGCCCACACGGGCATCTGATTACCACATAAGCACTCAGTACTTCATATTCTCTACCGCACAGCCCCACAAAAAGCACCCATCCCATCGCATGTGAACACATGTGATGACAATTTACATGCAGTCACGGAAGCAGTGACACTGCTGCACACCAAATGGGCCGTTGAACACCCAGACAGGCATGGCGACAGTCCCCAAACCAGGCACTCGCATCATGACACACCGCCCAGAGCCGGAAGTGACAACCATCATGAACACAAACAGGCACTACAAGGTGACAGAGCTATACAGGCCCAGGTGCGTACATATGTGATGGCTCACATGCCACAGACTGAATGTCTGTGTCCCTCTAAATTTCACATGTTGACGCCCTAACTCCTCAGTGTGACGGTATTAGGAGATGGGGCCTTTGGCAGGTGATTAAATCATGATGGTGGAGCCCTCGCGAATGGTTAATGCCTTATAAAATGGGGCCCAGCCCTGGCTGGTGTGGCTCAGTGGACTGACTGCTGGCCTGTGAACCAAAGGGTTGTGGGTTCCATTCCCAGTCAGGACACAGGCCTGGGTTGTGGGCCAGGTCCCCAGTAGGGAGCACACGAGTGGCAACCACACATTGATGTTTCTCTCCCTCTCTCCTTCTCTTCCCCTCTGCCTAAAAATAAATAAATAAAATAAAAATTAAAAAAAAAAGAAGCACAGCCCCATCCGGGCAGCTCACTTGGTTACAGCACCCTGATACGCCAAGGTTGCAGGTTTGCTCCCTGGTCAGGGGACATCCAAGAAGCAACCAATGAGTGCATAAAGAAACGGAACAACAAATTGATGGTTCTCTCTCTCCCCCCACCCTTCCTCTCTCTCTAAAACCAATCAGTAAAGAAATTTTAATTAAAAAAAAAAAAAAGGACTCCAAAGAGCTCCCATGCGCCTTCCACCATTTGAGGACACAGCAAGAAGACGGCTGTCTTGAACCAGGACATGGGCCCTCACCAGACATCTTATTTGCTGGTACCTTGAGCTTTGAGCTTTTTCTGGCCTTCAACACTGTTAGAAATAAAGGTCCGTTGTTTCTAAGCCACTCGGTCTATGGTATTCTATTACAGCAGCCTGAACAAACTAAGACACACACTGACATGGCCCACAGACTCTGTGTGAGGGGCACAGTCACAGCCCTCGTGAGGGAAAATGGCCACTTTACCCTCCTCTGGTGTAAAGGCAAGGCTCGCAGGGGTCAGATGTCTTCGAACCCCCCCAGGGGCAAGTTCCAGTGTTACAGACAAAACGAAGGACACCCAGGCACAGGGCCCACGACCAGATAAGCTGTCAGTCACAAACAATGACCTGGCAGCATGCTGGGTGCCCACACGGGCATCTGATTACCACATAAGCACTCAGTACTTCATATTCTCTACCGCACAGCCCCACAAAAAGCACCCATCCCATCGCATGTGAACACATGTGATGACAATTTACATGCAGTCACGGAAGCAGTGACACTGCTGCACACCAAATGGGCCGTTGAACACCCAGACAGGCATGGCGACAGTCCCCAAACCAGGCACTCGCATCATGACACACCGCCCATTCCACTGCAGGTGCCCCCTCTCCGTCTCTAATCCCTGGTGCCACACTCACAGGCACGCGCACACACAAATGCACGCTCGCAGGCATGCGCGCACAGGCAAGTATGTGCGTGGTGCACTTCCACACAAGCACATGTGAGTGAACACACATGCGCAGACACAGGCACTCACACAAGCACACGTGGATGTGATGGAGGGCTCACATTCCCAGGTGCACATTAGACACAAAGGCTTGCACATGTGTGCTCACATACACTCACACAAATGCCTGCACACACAGGTATGTACACACGGAGACATGAATGCACACAAACATGTGTGCACACCTCGTTTGGGCCCCACGGTCCCCAGAGCTCAGGGTCTAGTTGGCAGCCGCTGCCACCACAGCTCGGGCGGCACAGCCTCCCTTCTGGGCACTCACAGCAGGGGTCCGTGGATGCCGTCCTGGACGCTCATCACCAACCGTGGAGGAGCCACCTCATGGCACAGGTAGTGGTTCGAGTCGGCCGTCAGGCGGAAATAGCCATCCACCAATGACACCAAGGACAGGGCAGTGGCCCGGGAAGGCAGGGTCAGCTCCTAAAGGCCATGGGGATGTCAAGCAGGTTTCACAGGCCGGAGGTGCCCCCCCGGCCTGGCCCTCAGCCCAGCCCCCAGTTTCGAGCCCCACCAGGCACTTGTCCTGGCAGTGGATGCTGACATGGCGTTCTCTTAGCACCACATGGGTGATGTCCTGGAAGTCACAGAAGTAGGTCCACGGCACCTCCTGTGGCCTGTCCATGGGTTGGTCACCCAACTCTTGGGCCTTGGCTTTCTTCCCAGATAAGCCAGCATGAGGACTCCTGCTGCTGCTGGGACCCTGGAAACACAGCACAGGCGGAGGGTGATTCGAGCACATTCCCCATGGGGAGAGGGTGGAGCTAGAGGGACGAGAAAGTCTCAAGCATCCCCTTCCTCGAGTCATGGTGTCACAGGCGGGACAGAGGGCCCACTCCCAAGAGATACCCCTGCCAGAAGCTGGAACCTTGGGGAGGGTAGAGAGAATCCTAGCCCTCTCATCCCCCAAGTCCAAAGGGCTTCCCAGAGGCGCAGACCCCAGAAATCAGGTCTGTAGGGGCAGGCAGAGGACACTCCTCAAGAAAGAGACCCCAGGAAACAGAGCACACCCCAGAGCCATGTGGGGATACATAAAAGGGAATGGCCCCACTCAGAGGCCAAGGCCAAGATTGAATAGGAGTCCCTGCCTGAACCCACCTGGACCCCCCAAATGAAAGAGGTGCCCTGCTTACTTCTGTCAGTACTGGCCGCCACTGGATGCCATCAGTGCCAGTGACCAGCACCTCGTGGGTGGGGGATTCAACCGCAGACTTGGGCTTGGGGTCCTCAGGGGCTTGTCCACTGCCCCGAATGTAGCAGGGCTCCCCCGCAGACTGAGCTACCACTTCTAGGTGGCACACAGGCACGCGCTCTGTGCCGAAGCGAGGTGCCAGCCGCTCGAGTGTGGCCAGATACTTGACCATGATGACCTCCTGGGAAAGGTGGCCCGGTTGGAAGGCCTGCAGGAACCTGCGGAAGATGATCCGCAGGCGTAGCTGCGTGAACACGTTGTATTGCTGGATCTCCTCCCGGAAGGAGCGTGGGATACAGTCCTTGAAGCTGTGGAGATGACCAGGAGGGGCTGGTTAGGGACCTGGGTTGCAGGCCTGACTGGGTGACATGGGACGAATGGCTTAAATTCTCTGAACCTCAGCTGCCTCGTCTAGAAAGCTGGCAGGTTGTCATGAGGTGGAAAGAGAATCTAATGAGGGGCCAGCCCAGGAAGGCTGGGTGGTGGTGGGGACTGGCACACAGGTCTCAGAAGGGGACTGTGGGGCTGACATCCCAGCTCTTGGGCAACTTCCTTAAGCTCTGAAGGGCTTGTTTGCTCATCTGAAAAATGGGTGCAAACGCTGCCCACCTGTAGGGCTGAGGACAGCTGTTACTATTACTGAGGTCACTATTGTATTTATTATTAATATTATGATCGTCAGTAAAAGGCACAACTCTGGGGGCTCCTCTCTTCTTCTCCACAAAGCCCTGACCCTTCACCCCAACTCCCCACTGCCTGCCCTGTACCGAGCTGCTAGTATAGCCGCCCCCCCAGGTTACAGGTTTCCAAGCCTCAGTCTGTATGTCCCAAGCCTTCTCTCTCATCCCTTGACCAGGGGGACCCGGAAGCTTGGGGTTCCAGCTGCTTCTGCCCCCACTTCCAAGCCTTCCAGGGCTCCCCACTGCTCCGGGGGAAAAGTCCCCAGATAGTGCCTTGCCGACTCCTGCACTTGAGCAATCGTATTCTAATTTCAGTTCTCCTGGACACAGGCTATTGTCATCTTCTGCCCCTGGGCCTTTGTATGTGCTGTTCCCTCTACCTAGAATGCTTTGCCAACACAGTCAACATCTGGATAAAGCCGGACAAAGCTGGCTCAACCTTCAGGTCTTGGCAGAAATATCACCTCCCTAGGGAATTGTTCTCTGATTCCCAGGCTAGATAGGCTGCCTCCTTTGGGCTTCCCAGCATCCTGGGCTTCGTCTGCTGTCACGGTCCTAGTCCTCCAGAGTGATAACATGACCAGGGTTGAAAAACATGTGCTTTAAGAAGAATGGCGGATCCTGAAAGACCCCACTTTCCTGCTGCCTCCTCCAGGCAGTGTGCCCTGATTGCCCCAGCCCTCAGCAATGGAGATGCGCATGGCTGGCCCCTTCCTAACCTTGAATTCTAGGCAGTTCTCCAAGCTCATCCTGTTCTAGCCACACTTCTCCAACATATCAGGCACAGTCCAGCCTCAGGGCCTGTGCACTGGCTGTTCTCACTACACAGAATTCTCTTCTCCCAGATATCCACTTGGCTCCCTCCCTCACTTCCTCCAAATTTTTGAATGTGAACATCACCTCCTCGATGAGGAATTCCCCAAACACCCAGTTTTAAATTATACACCCCTTACTCCCTGACATTCCCCATCTTTCTCTTTTCCTGCTTAATTTTCCCCCATTGCACTTTATCACCGTCTAAAACACCATACATTTTACTTTTGTGTTTTCTTTATTGCCTGTCTTCACCAGATGTGAGTGCCAAGAGGGCACAGATTTTTGTCTGACTTGTTCACTGTTGTGAACTCAACAACCAGAACTAGTGCCAGCATACAGCAGGTGCTCGATGTTTGTTGAACAAATGAAGGCATGGCAGTACGCAAGGTCTGCCTTGGCCTCCAGATGCCCGGGTATTTCCATCCACCTACAGTGTCCCCGCCCCATTCCCAGGCACCTGATCTTCTTGGCCACCTTCTCCAGGGAAAGACCGCGGCACAGAGCGAGGTGGCACAGGTGCAGAAAGGCCATGCCTAGGCTCTCATTCTTAAAGTGGTGGATCTCCTCTTCACTCGACAGCTCCCACAGCGATGCCACGTCATTCACAAACTCATGCTTACCCTGGGGATGGGAAAATCAGGATGAAAGGGAGGCCTGAGAATCTATTCACTCCCCAGCTTCTGGCCACTCTGGGGAGGGGAGGCACTCCCCATTTTCTGGAAATGCCAAATATACAGGACGCATGTCTCCTCTGCCCAACCCTATGCCTGTGGCAGACATCACTAATAGATCACAGCATTCTCTACAGTGCAGTCCTCAGAGTCTCAGAGCCCTTTGGTTCACGTAGAAAAAGGATCCCAGATGACAGGAGTGGAAACCTATTTCCTATAACTGGGGAAAGAAGTGGGGGCTCCTCAGCGACCCCTAAGTCCCCCTGAAATAATCCCACCTCCCAGCCCTGCTCACACCTGCTCAAAGAGGTACTCAAAGGAGGCTGGGTCCAGGAGTTGCACCCCCTGTTTTTCCTGTTCTGATGAAGTCTCGGCCCCTGGGGGCCCGCAGCGGTACACAGCTGGCTCCTGAGGGTTCGTGCCATGCCAGTTCCGGAAGTAAAACCTACAGGAAGGGAGGAGACGCGGCTGGGGCTGAGCACAGACACAGAGCAGCTCCAGGGAGGTGAGGTTGGAGGGGAGTAGGGACAGAACAAACAGGGATAAGCCTTCCCACAGGCCTTCACTCACCTCATGCGGAAGTGCAGCGTCAAGTTTGCGTCTCTGGAGACCTCCAGAATGTGGTTTGGGGGCAGCCAGACCTGGGCCTGGCCATCAAAGAGGGCAAAGAGATTGAAGCAGGGTGGAGTGATGCCTGGAGCAGGGGAGAAACAACGTCAGGAGTCAGCATCTGCTGCCATCGCCCCCTGGGCCCCCAGACTGGCCGTCTCCCTTAAAGCCTCCCCTGGGCCTCCTCCCATCCTGACAGAGAACAATGCAATATGTCGACCATGCTTTTACCATGGTTTGAACTGGGCAGATCTACTCATATGCAGCTTTTTTTTTCCCCCATAGAGAGAGGGGAAGGAAGAGAGAAAGAAATGGAGAGAAACATCGATGTGCAAATAGAAACATCAACTGGTTGCCTCTCACATGCCCCCACCAGGGGACGCGGCCTGCAACCCAGGCACGTGCCCTAACCGGGAGTCAAACTGGTGACTCTTGAGCTCGCAGGCTGCTGCTCAATCCACTGAGCCACACCAGCCAGTGCTGACCTGCATTTGATTTTAGGTAAACCTTTATCGTCTTAACTCAGGAAAAAAATTTTTTGAGGAGCTGCTTGTTACTGCAGCAAAACCTATCTCTGATTTCTCTCGGAACTCTACCCAGAAAGACATACTCAACTACCCCCTGGCTATCTCCCCCTGGATGTCGCAAGTCCCCTTAGATGTGCGTCGCTCCAAACACATCCCTGAGCTCCCCATACCTGCCCCTCCTCTGTGCAGTTCTCTAAGACAGGACTTGGTCCTTGGCCCTAACTCCTCCCATCCTTTCCACTTCAGATTGGTACAAGTCCTGCTCTTTCCATATCCTCCATCTCTCTAGGGTCCACCCACTTTCTTCCTATCCAAAGCCCAGGCCTAGTCCAGACTCCAGACTTGCTGTCATTCCCCTCAATGGTCACTCAAGGCATTTTTAAAATATACACCACTTAAAAATTTTATCTAAAATAGTCCTCTCAGAATAATTTATAATCACCTATGTACCACCTACCAGGTAGAGAAAGAAAACTTGGAAAGCACAATTGAAGCCCCCACCTACATCCACCTCCTTTCTCCTCCTATAAAGAGGTAACCACACTCCTGAAATAGAGCTTATCATTTTCATATCCTCTGTGATCTAGTCTTGAATATTATAAACTCAAAAGGTGGTATTATGCCATAGGTATCCTCTGCAATTTGCTTTTTCATGCCACATGAGGATATGTGTAACGTTGGTGAAGTTCCCTTTTTGTGGCTAAGTAGTATTCCAGCATTCAACCATATGGCTATTTATTTGTACATTCTCCTGCCGTGGGACTTTAAGATAAATGAGGCAACTCTGCACATTGTCATATGTATCTCATGAGCTGAGTGTCTACACGGTGCATATCTAGGGGTGGAGCTGTGTGGCTTCAGAGAACAAACATTTCAATCATGTTAGATGACGCCAAATTGCTCTAAGTCACCACATCCAAGTGTACCACCTCCCTCAGAAGGAGAATGCCTCCCTGTGAGACAGTTTCCTAAACCTGACCAACCTGACTGTTTCATCCTCTGGCTTAAACCTTCCATGGCTCCCTACTGTCCCCCGAGAAAGCCTAACTCCTCATCACAGAATAGCCATGACCTGGACCCTTACAATTATGCTCTGGTTTCAATTCCTACTTCCCCTTCCAATCCTTGAAACTGACGCTCTAGTTACTCTTAAGGTCTTTTGCTTCCCCAGGCCGTCTGGGCCATGGGCACATGCTATTCCCTCCGACAGACAGGTTTCACACCACCCAGCACATCTGTCTGAGTTCTTTTAAGAATCAGCCATTGATTGACAAGTGCCTGGTGTTGTGGAAATCCACCAGAAAGCCTCCGCCTAGTCGTGGGGGAGGGAGTTTGAGAGGACTTCCTGGAGGAAGGGACGAATAAGCAAAATCCCCTTGGAGAGACTTCCTCCTCCTCCAGCAGAAGAAATTACACTTTTGAGCACATCTACTACAGGCTCTTCCAGGCAATCCCTGGCTCCTTACCGCTCTCAAGAAAAAGTCTAAACTCTCATTTCCTCCCTCTGGAGTTTAAGGCATTGTGAGACCTGGCCCTGACTGACCTCTCCCCCATCACCTCCCACCTCGAGATCACCTCTGCCTCAGCTTCCTTGCTCCCACCCTCACCCACCGCAATCTGTTCCCCACACAGCAGCCAGAGGGCACCTGTGAACACTCGAGTCCAGTCTCGACCCTCCTTTGCTCACAGTCCCACCTCACTTGGAGTAAAATCCGAAGTCCTCCCTGAGGCCCACAAGGCCCTGCACGACCTGCGCTGTCACGTCCCTTCCCTCACCTTCTCCCGTCCCCTCTCACTCAGCTCTAGTTGTTGCTGACACATTCCCACCTCAGGACCTTTCCACTTGCTGTTCCCTCTGCCCGGTACGCATCTTCCTCCAGATATCCCTTTGACTCCCTCTCTCGTCTCAAGTTTTAAAATGTTCACCATCACCTATCTGTGCCCTCCTGCGCAGTTCTCTTTTTTCTTATATTGTTTGCTGATTTCCCCATTAGATTATCAGTGCTACAGAGGCAGCGATTGGGGCTGGCACACAGTAGGGCTCAATGTCTGCCAAACGAACAAACAGACAGGTGGATGGATAGGGTCCAGCTGTTGACAGCATCTCCGCCCCTGCCATGGGACTCACCGACTTTTTGTGCAATATGAATGCAGACCTCCTCTGCGGTCAGTGTGGTCTCGCTGAAGGTTACCCAGGGATCCTTGCTGTCAGGGTCAGCCCAGTGCAGGAGCACCTTCAGGCCTCCTCTGGTGGTCATGGGCTGAGCTTCATCCCCATCGGGCTTGCTGCCCCTGGTGGTGGCCCCCCAATGGCACAGAGGCATGCTCTTGAGCGCGGGCTGGGCTAGAAAGGGACAGCCCGTTAGTCCCCAGGCCTCAGCCTGCTGTCCAGTCAGACTGAGGCCCGAGGGCAATATTCTGAACTCCCCTTGCTGTGCAACCTCAGGAACCCAATTCCCCTCCCTGAGCCTCAGTCTCTGCATCTGTGTGATGGAGGTGGGGTGTGTATCCCCACTGTTTAGATCTGTCATGAACAATAACAGCATCCAAGCCCTTTATTGGACAAACCGGTACCGATACAAAAGTCTGCTCTGAATGCATTATTCCCAAAATAACCAGGCTGTCAGGTGTGGTCAAACAGACCTGAGGGGGCGAATCCGGGCGTTCAAGGCACTTAGCCACTCTGGGCCTCAGACAAGGCACTTAGCCACTCTGGGCCTCAGTTTCCCTATCCAGAGAATGGAGATACTGAGAGTGTCTCCATCGAAAGGTGGCTGTGACCGTTCAGCACAATTCTGCATATTCATATGCGTATGTTCACCACAGCCCTTGATATATGTCTGAAAAAATAACAAATATGACAAAAATAAGAGTAAAGTCGTTATTATCGGTTTCATTCTCGCGATCGCTTTTTCTCTTTCCGGCCAAGATTCCTGTCTCCCACATCCACCCGCATGCGCGACCCCAGGCCCTTCTGACTCCCGAGACTTGGAGGGGTTTGGTTCAACTCTCTCCCTGCAGGCAAGCTCTGGGACTTTTTGAAGGCCAGGCTCAGGGCCCAGGCCTCCTGAGGTCTCCAGTGTCCCCAGGGAGGGGGGCTGTCAGCAGTTCTACTGATGTTACTGATTTAAGATAGCGGTGGGAAGAGGAGAATGTTGTAATAGCAGAATGGCGAATGCCTCAGGAATCGGCTCCTCTCTCTGGGTCTATTTCTTCACCTGGATGATGGGCACATAAAGGTCTCTCCCTCAAAGGGCTGTGGGGAGGATTCAATGAGATGAGGCTGAGAAAAGGCTTGGCACAGAGCCTGGCATGACGTACGCCTTGATGCATAGTTCGCTCCTATTGTCTATTAACTTTTGAGATAGGATCGGGGGGATGAGGCTTTTAAGGTGCCCATCCTTCCTTGTCCCCACTGGGCCCAGACGAGCTTTGAAGATGGGGTCAGGGTGAGGTCTGCGCTCAGGAAGCCTGCACCCCACATATCCAAACCTCCAAACCCCGTTGGCAGGGGCAGAAACCGTGATGTGCACCCACCGGGCATCAACCAGTCCCCGAGGCAGCGGGTGTTTCTATCCACCTCCGGCCAAGCGCGCCTCCCGCCGGCCGCATTCTTCCTGATGATCTCTGGGGGACCCTTTCTGTGCCCTCCTCCTCACTCACCCCTTCCGGGCGACTCTGGCTCGAACCCAGGACCCAGTCCGGCTAGGAAGACAGCCACCGCCTCATATCCGCGGAGATGCCACCGCCCATTGGCCTCCTGAAAAGGGCACACTCATTGGCTGCCGTCCTGCCAGTCACACATAACCTTTGGGCCTTTCGCAGCAAGAGAGACACTCCCATTGGTCTCCGGTTCGCTTTTCTCTCAACCGCGATTGGTTGGGCCGGCTTCCAAGTGCCGCAGAGTCAGCGACTGGCTGACCTCGGGTGGGCGGAGACGCGGAAGCCTTGTGGTCCGCCCTGGCGGGCAGAACAGAGTGGTTTTCCGGGGTCGCGGCGTTCTCAGCTGCCCACGCAGGCGGTGGACTCTATTCGGGCTTCCTGACCCGCCCGTGGTGCAAGCCCCATATTCTCATCTCGGAGATCAAGGCTGCAGCGCCCAGTCGTTCAATCATCCGAACCCCTGCCATGTGATTCCCCGTTCCATCCTGCCTTGTCTCTGCCTGGCCAACCACACCTCGGCGGCTGAGACCTCCTTCTCGCCTACAGGAGGCTTACATCTCTTGCATCCCGGTCCGCGGAGGCCCCCTTGCTGTCAAAGTAGCCGCTTGGACGTTCCACCTGATCGGAATTCTAATCCCCACACAGCGAGTCGCTGCCTTTACAGAGACTATAAACTCGACGTTTTACACTCATTCTCATTTGAGCCTGGCAGCAGCCCTCTGACTGGCAGCTCTTGCATCCATTTCCCAGAGAGAAAGACAGGCACGGAGAGTGCCGAAGGCTTTCTTTAATCAAATTTTAGTCCTCTGAGCCACCTTCTCCATTAGCCCTCCACCTTGGCCTAGGTTCTGTCTTTGCCAGTCCAGTCTGAGCAAAGACTCTTAAGTCATCCCACCACTCTTGGTATCTAATCAAGTTCCTCATCCCCCACCTTTGATGCGTAAGGCCTTGGCCTGTCTTTGGCAGGAATACTCTTAGGTCAGTGTGGCGATAGTCCCTCTACCCTTGATGTCTCCTTTTAGTCATTTTCCATCCATAGACACCCCCCCACACACACACACACAATTCCTAGCTGTCTTTTTCAGTCCTCAGAGTTGAGCCCGACCTCTCAGCCCTGTTACAATCCCCTGTTGCAATAGACCTGAATAAAGTCTTCCTTGCCGTTTTAACAAGCATCAGAATTTTTTTTTTCTTTGACAGAAGTTGAGTAACTTTTTCAGGTCACTGCACCAAAGGGCAGAGCCAGGCTCATTTCTGGAGATGGAGCTATAACTGCTATGGCCAAGGGTACGTGGTTGCTCCTCTCTGAGTCTGAGAAAATATGAGGAAAGACAGATTCTCCCTCACGAGGCAACTGTGGAGATTCAGCGTGAAGTGGTAGGAGATTGAGCCTGGCGCCTGGAGGCCAGTGGCTGCCAGGAACCTGGGGGCTGGGGAATTCATCCTGACAAGGGAATAATATGCAGTTGGGGAAAAAATATATACGCATCTCCAGAGCGTCTACATATTTCTTAATAAAGAAGCAGAATAAAAAGTATGTACTGTGTTTGGAGGAGGCGGTCAGGAGGATGTGACCACTGGCTGACTCTCAAGCTGGACCTAGACAATGAGAGGCTGCTCACCCCTCTCCTGTCCTTGTAATATATGCTCTACCTACCGTTCCCACAGTGCAAACTGTTCCAATGACACAGCCTTGAGAGAGTAAGGTGTTGTTAGACGATCTGGACTGTATGTGGCTGGACCCAGTTAAGGCCTCTGTGTAAAACTTTAAGATTCTGGTGGGCAGGGGCAGAGATCTACTCATCTGGTCACCATCCCAGATAAGCCTCGCATGTAAGTTCCCTTGCTTATTAAACCCGTCACCTGCCAATCTGGAGTGATCTGCCCCTTTCTTCAGTCTCTCCTTGCCCTCTGTCTATTTGTAAACTACAAATGAACAATTGTATTTTGTTGTGCCTGCCCAACCCACCTACGGAAGGACTCGAGGAAAATGGAATGGTTAACTCAGGAAGAAAAATCTTGGGGTCCTTCTTGAGTCCCCCATTTCTCTCACATCCATTGCTGGTTCATAAGAAAAACCTGTTCCTCACATGTCCCTGTCCATTCCACATTATCTCACACCTGGACCAATGCAGTTGCTTCTGTCCTATTTCAGGGCTCCTGCCCTCACCCCTGACAGTCTGTCCTCCCTTCATTGCCCAGAGGGCACCTGTGAGCACCTGAGTCAGACCATGTCCCTCCTCGACTCAGAACCCTCCTTGAGGAAAAGCCCGATTCCCTTCTGTGGTCCACAGGACCTGCATGACCGACCCCTCCCTGCTCTCACCTCCACCCATTCTCCCCTTCACTCTGCTTCAGCCACCATGGCTTCCTTGCTCTTTCTCCAACATACCAGGCACTGTCTGGCCTCAGGGCCTTTGCACTGGCTGCTCCCTCTACCTGTATACACTTCCTCAGATTTTTTTATAACTCTTCCCCTCGCTTTACTTAAATCTTCAAATATACATTGCTATTTTGTGTGTGCTTTTCAGCATTATAAAAATATATCATATTGTTCATGTGCTTCTGCCACTTGATTCTATTTACTCAATGACACGTTGTTGACTCAAATGGCTCTAGAACACTCCTTTTCTCAGCCTTATCACATTCCAACTGTACAAATTGGTAGATCAAATCTTAATTGTCAGTCCTGTCTGGTGTGGCTCAGTGGATTGAGTGCCGGCCTGCAAACCGAAGGGTTGCTGGTTCGATTCCCAGTCAGGGTACATACCTAGGTTGCAGGCCAGGTCCCCAGAGGCAACCACACATTGATGTTTCTCTCAATCTTTTCCTCCCTCTCTTCCCCTCTCTCTAAAAATAAAATTTAAAAAAATCTTAGTTGTCCAGCCCTGGTCGGGTAGCTCAGTTGGTTGGAACATCGTCCCCATGTGCCAGAGTTGCAGGTTTGATCCTTGGTCAGTGCAATAAATGGTGTAGGCGGCTGCCAGGGCTCGAGCTACTGTTCTGTCCTCTAGGAAGGGCTGGCCATGGCCTTCTGACCTTAGCTTCCTCCCTGCCACTAGGAGTGTAGTGGCAGGAAGCAGAGGGTGCCAGATTCTTTATCAGCCAGATTCCAGGGGAAGTGGGGCAGCCTCTGCTGGGCCTGGAGGCTGCACCACAGAGGACAGGGCGGGCCTGGTGCGCGAGGCCTGCTGCCTTAGGAGGGACCGATAGGAAATGTCAGATGAGGTGACTAACAGCAGTAACGGAAATTACCCCAGTAATAATGGTAAATTATAGTAGTAACTCATATTGTTGCAGCCTAGATGCTGGGCCCAGGGCGGGGTGCTTAGAACCCTTTGGTTCTTTTAGAGTGGTACCAGCACACCCACTTGACAGACAGCTGAAGAAGATAGGAGCCACAGAGGCTGCAGGGGGAGGCTGTGTGCTGCCCCCTACATCGTAGGCCCAGCAGGAAGTATACAGGCCACCCCAACAATTGTCCGGGCTTGCCCAGGGCTACAGGGAATTCCCAGGCAGGGGACTTCAGGGTTAAAATTGGGACAGTCTGAGCAAACTAAGACAATTGGCTGCCTTCCCCAGTGGGTTTTCAAGAGGAAGCTTTTAGAATCGGGGTATTCCCCGACTCTAGAGGTCTGCAGGAAGTGGCTCCCCCAGAGCTCCCACCAGAACAGGGAAACCATGAGTTAGTGAACTAAAAACAAAAATACCTTTGCATCGCTTTGAATTGGTGGGTTCAGGAAATAGTCAAACCATGAGGCCAGTTGGGAATCTTTCTGAGAAAGTTCCACACCTGGTCACGTGGGCACATATGTGAACACATGCCCTCTAGAAAGTTCCCATGAACAGTCACAAGTGGGACATTCTGTGCTGGTCTCAGGAGGAAACAAGTGTCATACACACAACGGCTGGAACCAGAGAGTCTGGGTTCAAATCCCTACTCAGACACTGTGTGATCCTGGACAGCCCCTTAATTTTACTGTGCCCCAGTTTACTCTTCTGCAAAATGGGGCTAATCAGAGTTCCAAACTCAGAAGTAATCGGAGTCTCAAACATGTAAAGAGCTTCGAACAGGGCCTGGTGTGAACTAAGCGCTATTATCTTTTTCATTTAATAACATTTCTTGATAATCTTTCCTTTCCACTCCATATAGATCTATTTTGCAGAATTGTTTTGTTATGAAATATTCCAAGCATTCAAAAAGGCATAGAAATAAGTAAAAAGATCACCTAGGCAAAAGGTGGAAACAACCCAGGTGTCCATCAACAGATGAATACACAAATGGAGTGTGGTGTGTATATACAGAGCAACATGATTCAGTTACAATAAGGAATGAGCCCTGCCTGGTGTGGCTCAGTGAATTGAGTGCCAGCCTGCAAACTGAAAGGATGCTGGTTTGATTCCTGGTCAGGGCACATGCCTTGGGTTGCAGGCCAGGTCCCTGTTGGGGGTGTGTGAGAAGCAGCCAATCAATGTAGCTCTCGCACGTTGATGTTTCTCTCCCTCTTTTTCTCCTTCTCTTCCCATTTCTCTAAAAATAAATAAATAAACTAAACAAATGTTATGTATTTAAAAAGAAAGAAATATGCACTGGCCAGTGTGGCTCAGTTAGTTGGAGTGTCATCCTGTAGACCGAAAATTCATGGGTTGATTCCCGGTTAGGGCACATACCCAGGGTGAAGGTTTCAGTCCTTGGTGGGGGAGCATTCATGCGGCAATCAATCGATGTTTCTTTCGCACTGATGTTTCTCTCTCTCTCTCCCTCCTTCCCTCCCTTCCCCTCTCTCTAAAAACAATGAAAGAAAGTATCTTTTGGTGAGTATAAAAAAAAAGAAAGAAATTTGACATCATACTAAATGTACAGTTTTGTTTCCTTAGTAGTTAACATTCGCCTTTAGCATTTTTAACGTAATTAGAAATTCTTCATTAGCATAAGGGCAAAAAGTGAAGTCACATGGAAAAACGTGGATGAATTTGCCTTTTTTGAAATTGAGAGATGTCGTCCATATTTCTGTGGATGAATTTCATCCATATTGATGCAAGTTGCTCTAATTCACTCAGTCTCATGGCTCTATCATGCAGCATTGTACACATTGATTTGCTACAATTATTTGTCCCTTCTCCCATGGATGAACAGTTATGTAGTTTCCAATTTTTTTATTTTAGAGAGAGGAAGGAAGTGGGAGGGGGGAAAGACAGACGGGGGGAGAGAGAGAGAGAGAGAGAGAGAGAGAGAGAGAGAGAGAGAAATACATTGATTTGTTGTATGTGCCCTGACTGGGGATAGAACCTGCAACCTTGATGCATTGGGGCAACACTCTAGCTGACTGACCTACCTGGCCCGGGCCTATGGTTTTCAACTTTGTGGTTTCAATGGCTCCAAGAAACATCTTATACTATCACTCTTTTTTTTAATTTTTAAAAAATATTTATTTTTAAATAAGTAATTCATTTACATGGTTCCAAATTGAAAAGGCAAAAAATGGTTTTGAGGACAAGCCCCCACTCTGCCTCTAACATTGAATTCCTAAATCAAAACAGGCTTATGGTTTAGTGGTTCCTCAAAAACGTTAAACATAGAATTGCTCTAGGATCCAGCAGTTGCACTTCTGGGTATATAAGCAAAAGAAAGCAAGGACTCCGAGAGATACTTGTGCAACCTTGTTCATAGCAGCATAATTCACAATAAACGAGAGGTGCAAGCAATTGTGTTCATCGATGGATGAGTGGATAAACAAAATGTGCCATATCCATACAGTGGAATATTATTCTGCTTAAAAAATAAAATTCTGACACACGCTACGGCATGGGTGAACCTCGAAAATATTATGCTAAGTGAAGTAAACCAGATAACCACATTACAGATATTTTATTAATGGAAAGTTAATGTTTAGTGGGTACAGATTTTCTTGTACTTAATGCCACTGGATCGTACACCTAAAAATGGTCAGTTGTATGGTATATACATTTTACCACAATTTTAAAAACAGGCTTATGCAGCGCCTACTGTGTGCTGTGATCTAGGCCCTGGGGATTTAGCCATGAACAAAACACAGGAATCCCTCCCTTGGAGGAGCTGACATAAGCCAGGTAAATACTGAGAAGTAGGATTTATGGTATGTTGGAAGGTGGTAAGTGCTAAGGGCAAAATAAGTTGACAGGTAGGGGGTACTGGGTATGGAGTCTAACTTTTCTTGGCACCCAGAACCATTCCAGGCACCCAGCAGGAGCCCCAACTATTTGTTGCCTGTGAGTAACTGTGGAATGTGGGCTCCCTCCTGTGGCCACGAAAAAAGCATGTTGTGTTATCCCGTTTCCATACCTTGGTTTCTGATGGGTTCTGCCAGTGGGGAAGACTGGCAGGAGGCCAGAGGTGGAAGACCAACAAACAAGGGGTATCTATCTATTCCCCCACCACCTCCTGACCCAGCTCAGGCAGTGGCTGTGTCTCTCTGTGGCCATACCCCTTACCCCTGGACTCAGCAACAGCTCTCCACTGCTGCTGGTTCTTGGGTGTCTTCCTGGGCAGAATAGCAGACCCCACCTCTGAAGAACCAGTAACTATGTTATGCCACATAGCAAGGGAGGATTAGGGTTGTAGATGGAATTAAGGATGCTAATCAGCTGAGCTTAAAAGAGGGAGATGAGCCTGGAGGACTCAATGTACTCACAAAGCTGCTTAAAAGTGGAAGGAGGAGGCAGGAAAAGAAATCGGAGTGCTATGATTTAAGGACTTCACTCATATTTGCCACCTTTGAAGATGGAGGAAGGGGCCATGAGCCAAGGAATGCAGGCCTTCCCTAGAAGCCGGAAAAGGCAAGGAAGTAATCCCACCCAGAGCAGCCCCCAGAAGGATCACAGCCTGGCCACTGCCTTCATTTTAGCTTGGTGGGACTTCTGACCTGCAGAACTAGAAGATAATACATTTGTATTGAAGCTACTAAGTTTGTGGCAATTTGTTACAGTAGCCATAGAAAACTAATACACTCAACATATGTTTGTTCACTTTCCAACCCTGCTCACATCAGTGACACTGACCCCTCTACTCTTTTGAGTGAAATTGTTTCCCACTAAGCAATCCTGCTTCTGGGAATTTTTCCTACATGTGAGAAGTCTATACTCATGGGAAATGGTACACAGAAGGACATTTCTTGTGGCATTGCTTGAAAAAGTGAAGACTGGAAGAAACCCAAGTGTTTATCGAGAAGGGGGAGGGTGAAATAAATGCTGAGGTGTGTACATACTGGAGCTTTCCACACAGGGGAGAAAGAGTCGGGAAGTACTACAGGCTTTATCGCTCAGGCAAAAAAGCGAGACGCGTTTTGGAGTGTAGGGTGGGCTACTATTTGTATAAAAAGAAGGGAAAGGGATAAGAATAATTTGATTTAACAAAAAGAAACCTTCGAAAGTCACAAGAAATCATAACCAGTGGGTTCCGGATGTCAGGAGCAGGGAACCAGCTGGGTGGAGGGTGAGTGCTTCACTGTGAATCCCTTAATAGCATTTGGTGTTTTATTATTTTTTTCCAAGCTATCTACAACAATGGTTTCTTTGAAAAGGTTTTTCTAAGTATGACAGCTCTTTCTTGCATGAAATGAGTGAGGACTCAAAAGGGGGCAAGAAAGAAAAGGGTACTCGGCGGTTTGAAAGTCACAGACAGATTATCTTTCTATGATTAGATGAAGAGGAAAATGAAGAACCCATAGGAAGAAACAAGAGTCTTCCAGGTTCGGGCATTCGATGAGCTATTCAGTTACTGTGCATTTCCACTTTTTTCCACGGCAGAACACACGGCAGAGGCTTGGCAACGCGCATGCCTGAAGCTAGGCGACTCACGTTCCATAACTAAGTTGCTTGCAGGGCTGTTCTTGCCACAGTAGTTGGTTGCGCCCCAGACGAATGGGGTGCTGGTCTGTTCCCACAAATCTCCATCCTGGTCTTCATTGCAAGGAGGGAGCTACCACGTGCTCTCAGCCAGAGTCTCTCATCCATTTCCGGTTTGGTTGACAACACCTTGCTCTCTAAAACTCTTGTCATCACAGCGTGAGCTATGATGGCTGATTTCAGTCTGAGGAAGCTGATGGCCAGCATTGAAGGGACAAGTAGCCAATTTGCTTGCAACATCAGGATGATTCTTTTTGCACTTGATAAGGAAACCTGCAGGCCCTGATCTGGTGGCTTTATCAGAGGGATATCGTAACAGCTTCTCAGGGTCCAGGGAATCAGTGTAAGTTTCTTCCATGTTGGAAACGAAGGAGCCAAATCCAAGTGCTGAGTTCAGACATGCTCTCCACAGTCATCTCCACCCCACGTCCGAGGCCCAGCGACCAGAGTTCGATATTTTAAATCCTGTGTCCTCCCAGGGCCAGAGGTAGGGTGAGGGACATGGGGCACGAAAGCAAAGAGGGCGTCAAAATACTCTGTAACCAAGATAAACACTTTAATGCAATATTTTCAAAAAGCACAATAAACATAAAAGTCCATGATGAACAAAATATTAAAACTTTAGGAATCAGTTACAGTGCCGAGTTATAGAAAAGCCCGAGACAAAAGGAAAAATTGGGAATATGGAATGCCTTTTAAAGTTCTCACAGTAAAGAATTAAAAAGTTGGCAACCCTGGAAGGGTGGGTTTTATCCAGGGCCTTAGGATGCCTCCTCCCGTGCCCTCCAGATCCCCCCACCTACTTTTCTCATCCATATGAAAAGCGTTAGGTGGAGCAGCTCACTATTGCCTCCTCGTGGTCATCAGCTTCACAAATCAGCATTCTGGGACCCTTAGCTTTGCCGAGTGTTTACTTAGGGCTGGATATGTGCTAGGACCCCATATGGGCACTGAAAACATCTCGGGACCGGGAAAGACTCCATCTGTGCCCTGGTGTTGCTCACAGCATAATGGACACAATACACAGGTCGGCAAGGCCAGGCACTTGGACAGGTGGAGGAGCCTGGTGGGTCCGGAGTGGCAGCTCACAAGGCTGGTGGGAGGCCTCTGGGAGATGGCAGCGAGCTCTGGTCTTGGTAAGCAGCAGCTTCTGGGGGTGGTGACCCCCAAGTGGGGCTGGTAGAAGACTCCACTAGTTTGGTATTTCATGTCTTAAGCTGTTTTGTCCTTGCTCGTATTATTCTTGGCCTTTCCTGGGGCCCAAATATTCCATTACCTTTTTAAAGGAGCCCCATTTGAAGACACTACGGTGGTGTTTGGACAGAGGGACAGGCGCGCAAAAAGGCCCACTTCTGTGTGAGCATGTAAAGTGCCAGGCGCCTGCTCACTGGCGGCACCCTCCCCTTTCATCACAGCCCTGGGAGGAGGGCACTGCCATCACTCTCATTGTTCACAGGAGGGCACTGAGGCTGAGTAAGTTGCCCAAACTCACTGACACAGAAATTTTAAGTGCTCACAGACGGGCAGGGCAAGGCAAGGAGTAGGCAAGAGGAAGCGTAGGGGGACACAAGATGATGGCAGGGAAGGGCTGGAGCAGATGGTTCAGGGCCTGGTGAGCCTCGGGAAGGCTTCTGGCTTCCACTGAGGGACACGCCCCGACTTGGGTTCATAGGCACCCTCTGGCCACTGCATGTTGGGGTCTGCTGTGGGGCGGGTATCCAGGCCTGGACCAGGATGGAGGCCATGTGGATAAAGAGCAGTGGTCAGACTAAAGGTGTTGGTGGGCAGAGCTGCCCACATGGAAGGTCAGATGCCGTGAGGGAGACTGAGAGGAATAAGCCATAAACCAAAGACCGAGAGGCAGGTGAAAACTCTGATGAAAGAGAAGGGACCAGCATGTGTCTGGAGCACAGGAGATGCCCAGAGCACTGGAAGGTGAAGTGTGGAGCTCACAGGCTCAGCCACCAACACTCACCAGGTCCCCCCCCAACCCCGGAAGAGCTGTGTCAACAGCCCTTGCAACACCATACAGAGCATCTGAAATCCTTTATTGGAAGATCACGGCTGTTTACCATATAGAAGACTAGACAGCTGACAAACAGTGGAAACAGCCCACAGTGACTGGAGCAGGTCCCTCAGCTGGGGACCCTCCCCCGCCTCCCCTGTGGATCAGCCTAACCAGTTCCACCCCTCCCTGGACCCCTGGGCCTTTGGCATAATGCTGATGGGGGGAGCTGCAGGCAGTGAAGCCCCTCAACTCAAAGCGAGACTTGGATGAATGCTGGGAGGTGGGGGCATGGGGGCAGGTCTTCCAGGCTGGGGGTGGGAGGAAGTGAAGGAAGCCAGGAGCTAGGACAATGGCATCTATTTTCATTTTCTGAAAAGGGGTGCACAGAAGCCTGCAGGCGGCAGGCGGCAGCCGGGGTAGGTCACGCGCTGACATCCTTCTCCTCTGGCTTGCTGGCGTCCAGCAAGGGGTCCCCGGGGCCTGCCTCCTCTCCCTCCTTGGCCTCACTGGACTTGGAGTTGGGGACCCAGAGGCCTGAGTCAATGCAGCGCTGCATGTGGTACTTCGCGTCCTATAGGGAGAAAGGCAGACAGGTGAGGCCAAGCTACCACCTCCAGGCGGCCCACTTGTCTCCTGCACACCCTAAGGCCTGCTTACTGCTTATTCTACATCAGAGGTGTCCGAAAAGACTGTCTGCAATGATGGAAGGGGTCCACAATCTGCACTGTCCGACACGGCGACCACCAGCCGCAGGGGGCTACCGAGCACATCCAATGTGGCCAGTGCAGGTGACGGGCAGAAATTTCAATTTTCCATAACTTTAATTCAAATTTCAACTGTGTAGGTCTAGAAGGGTCAGTATACACTTTTGTAAAGGACCAGGTTAAAATTTTTTGGCTTGCAGGCCAAAATTACTCAGTCCATCACTTCTCCACTCTATGCTTGGTTTTAGCACAAAATCAGTCACAGACAACGTGAAGATCAATGGGCATAGCCTCTGCACGCCAAAGACAGGCAGTGCAGCTGCGAGCCAGAATCGGAAGACCCCTGGTATAGGTGCTCATTCCCCACAGGAGCTTCTAGAAATCCCAGAAGAGATAATCAGACTGGGCCTGTTTTACAGATGAGAAAACCAGTATGGCCGACCAGTAAGCCCACTGGCAGGAACGGCGTCAAACCGAGCTCTATTCGGACCCACCTCCCAGCACTGGCACTGCCCCTAACAACACAGCCGGGGTTTACCAGCACCTACCAGGTGCCCAGCCTCCCCACGCATTTGGTCAATGAATTACAAGACAGAATCTGTGGTCTGATGGGGTAACTGACGCTGAGGGAGAACTCCCTCCCTGGGCTGCTTGGAGTCAATGGCAAGGCGGGGTCAGCAGGGCGTGCAGGCTCTGCTCATAAATGGACCACAGTGACAGTGACACACAGTGGGTGCTCGGTAACTGTGAGTGTGCGACACCTGACCGCCTCACATGCTGGCCTCACAGTGACCCGACCTCCCTTATTCCTCCCAGAAGCCCAGGCGGCCCTCCGACCAGCAACATGGAGGGCTGGGCTAGAGGGAAGCTGGGGGACACACGGCTGGCCCCGCTGCCCAGCATGGCAAGTGGATGGGCCTGGGACACAGATACATACGGTGGGGTCCATCTTGCTAATGGCGTCTTGGAGCATCTGCACATCCTTCACGTCAAAGCATTTCTGGAGCTCCTGTGGAGGCAGAGGGGCGGGTCAGGGCCTGGGTCCCCAGGACCCTGGGGGTCCTGCTGGCTACCTGCCCGCCGCCTGCCTGGCGCTGAGGCTCCGCACCTCAGGAAGAGACTCATAGACCTCCACGGGGTCCAAGCCGCCAGGGCCAAGCCGCTTCTTGCGCTCCTCCTCCTCGTACTCCTTCATGGCCTTCTCGATGCGCAGCTTGGCGCGGCCCCGCACGCGCTCCTTGAAGGCCTCCAGCTCGTCGTTGAAGCCTTCCATGTACTGGCGGTCAGCTGTCTGTGGGGAGCGGGGGACCAGAGGGGTTTGCTGGGCAGGACCGAGAGACCCGGGACCCTCCTGCTGCTGCCAGTCCTCAGAGACACCCTGGGGCTTGGGCCTCTCCTCTCGTCCATCTAGTCTCCGCCTCTAAGCTCAGGCTTTACCACCTACGCAGGCTGACCTCGAAAGTATTGCGATTCGGTTCCAGACCACTGCAACCAACTAAGTATTGTAGTAAAGCAAGTCACGTGAATATCTGGTTCCACAGCGCACATAAAAGTTATGTTTACGATATATGGTAGTCTAAGTATGCAATAGCATTATGTCTAAAAAAATGTACATACCTTAATTAAAAGATATTTAATTGCTAAAAAATGCTAACCATCATCTGAGCCTTCAGCGAGTCGTAATCTTTTTGCTGGTCTTGCCCTAGTAACATCAAAGATCACTGATCACAGATCACTCTAACAAATATTGCAATAATGAAAAAAAACACACAATACCTACTAAGTACAGTAAAGTGAAACGCAATAAAACGAGGTGTGCCTGTATGCGAATGACCACCTGCTTGCATGTCCCCCTGAACCGCAGACTCTGACACCCGCTTCCTCAGCGTCCTCCTGTGGGGATTTTCACAGGCACCTCGAACTCAACACAGCCACTCCTGAGCTCTGGATCACACCCCACCCCCACGCCCCGCCCCAATCTGCCTTGCCCTCGGTCTCCCCAGTTCAGCACGGGGAGCTCTGCCCTTTCAGGTGCTCAGGGTAAGAAACCTGGAGGTGTCCTTGACTCTGTCCCTCACCCTCTTTCAAAATCTGTCTGGAAGCCACCACTTATCACCTCCGTGGCTCGGCCCTCTCCTGACGTATGAGGTTCTGATCACAAAGGCCTGAGTCCCTGAGGACCACCCCTCACCTCACCACAGCTGCTCAGAGCCTCTACCTTGATCTTAGTGAAGAACTGCCGGAAGCAGGCGCGGGGGTCCACCTTCAGGCTCTTGGCCAGCTCCAGGATGAACTGCATGACGATGGTCTGGTGTGCCACTTGCTCCATGAGTGCGCATTTCTGCCACGAGAGAACCAGCACAACATCAGCAAGTGGCGGCCTAGGGGTGGAGCCTTTCCCCAGCCCCAGGGTATGCTCCACTGACCTCCTCCACCTCCAGGTCAATGCACCAGATGACCAGGTAGTTGGCTGTCTCCTCGCAAACCAGGTGGGAGTTGTCTGACAGGTACTTCTGACTATCGTCCCAGCGGTGGAGCATGCCTACAAACAAGGTGTTGACAGGGTGCTGAAAGGACCCAGAGGCAAAGAGCCAGGCCCTGTCACATGCACCCCCCCCCAGACCCCCTCTGGTGGTGCCCTGCACCCAACTCACCAAAGTGCTTAATCTGTTTCTCGTACTTCTCCACAAAGGTCTTGTGTTTCTGCTCCCTTGCCTCCTCCGACTCCTCCTCCACCTGCTCGGGCTTGGTATTAACCATGCTCTGTGGTGGGACGAGAGGGGGTGTGGGCTGGGGTGAGGCCTCGGAGTGCCTCGAACATGGCCGGGCAGGCCGTGGCCGCAGTGCCCATCCCATCCACGGTGGAGGTGGTGATGGCGCCAAGAACATCAATGTGGCAGGAGCATGAGCGTGGCACGTGTGGCCTCGGACTAGGGCCTTCGGGCAGATCAGAAGGGGACCGGTGGGGTGCTTCATCCGCTTGACACCCCTGTTCCACCCACATCCCCCATCCATCCCTCCCTTGACCTGTGCAGTCCTCAACGCCCCCCAACCTGCCAAAGGCCACGGAGCCCACTCAGGTGTGTAAGTCCCTGCCAGTGCCCCCCGCATACCTTGCTGAAGCCGTCTTTGCTGAGTGTGTCCACGTTCCAGGGCATGCTCTTCTCCTTCTTGCGCATCTCCTCCATCTTCTGCTCCCAGCTCCGCTCCTCCTTGCGCAGCTGCTGAGCCTCGGCCTGCAGCCGCTCGAGCTCCGCCTTGCTGCCCTCACCCTCGGCCACCTCCAGCTCCCTCAGCTTCCGCTGGCACTCGGCCAGCTTGCGCTTGCACTCGCGGCAGCTCCTGTCCAGCTCCTCCTTTTCCTTCTGAAACTGCTCCATGCGCTCTACCCGGGCCTGTGGGCAGGAACGGCCCATCACTCTGGAGAACAGCCTGTCCACTGACCCCGGCCCCACCCCGGCCAAGGGCTTCCAGGAGACACCTGGGATGGTCACGAGGAGTGTCTGCACCAACCTGGGTCCTGGGCGCCCAGCTTCCACACTCACCCCCGCAGGCACCTACACACACCTGAGTCAGGGCAGGTCCCTTCACTGCTTGGAGCTCTTCATGGCTCCCACCTGACTTGGAGCAAGAGCCTAAGCCCTCCCCGAAGCCCATGAGGTCCTGCATGACCTGCCCTGTCATCGCCGTGCCTTCACCTTCTCCTGTAACCCCTCCCACCAGCCACACTGTCTGCCTTACCTCTTCTTTTTAATTTGTTTCTTTAAGATTTTATTTATTTTATTTTTAGACAGAGGGGAAGGAGAGAGGGTGAGAAACATCAATGTGTGGTTGCCTCTTGCACGCCCCCTACTGGGGAGCTGGCCCACAACCCAGGCTCGTGCCCTGACTGGGGAATCAAACCAGCAGCCCTTTGGTTCACAGGTTGAAGCTCAATCCACTGAGCTATACCAGCTCGGGTTGCCCTACCTCTTCTTGAACCCATTTTAAACCTCAGGGCCTTTGCACTGGTTGTTTCCGCAGCCCGGAATGCTCTCTCCCCAGGTTCACCCCCACAGTTTGCTCCCGTGCATCCTTACCACCTTGAATCAAAAGGTGCCTCACGGGTGAAGCCTTCCCTGACCACCTTACTGGAGACCAAAACCTCTCCTTACTTTTATCCTGTTTTATCTTCCTTCTCAGCATGTGTCACCTGTTAACATCCAGTGACAATTATTTATCATGTTTTGGGCACTGCCACTCTCCAAGGATATTGGCCCCATGCAGACAGGGATAGGTGTATTCACTGTGTCACACACACTGGCACATAGTAGGGGCTCAGGAAATGCCTCCTGGATGAATAGCAACCCTTCACCAGGGTCTTAGCCTCCCCCTCTTCCTCAGAGTCTCTCTCAGCAACACTAGGGCACCATCCTCTGTCCACCAACCCTCTCAATCCACCTCTGCCGGGGTGCCCCACAGGCATCTCCAACTCCATGTCCAAAACTGAGTCCACCATTTTACCCCCAAAACCTGGTCTCCTGCCACTCCCACCCCATCTCCTGCCCCCAGCTAAGGCCTGCTCACTGGCCCCTGCCCTGCCCATCTGCCCTGGCACCAAGTGCTAATCGCTTTCACCGTTAGATGGTTCTCTAATTGGCTCCACTGGGAGTCTTGAGCCTGGATCATCAACAAGGCCCCTCAGCTCCATCTCCAGGACGGCGAGCCCTCCTGAGCCCCAGCTTGGTGCCCAGCAGCCCCCTGGCCCCCTACCCTGGATGCTGTACCCCAAATTTCCGCTTCCGCTGCACCCTAAGCTTAGTGATGGCACCCATCTCACCACCCTCCGTGCTCAGTCCCCATGCAGACCCCTATCAGATCGCTCAGCCTTGTGTGCTCTCCAGCCTTGTGTGCTCCACCATCATCTTCCTGGGCTCCTGGCAGCGCCTGCTCAGTCCAGAGCTGCTGACTAGATCCAGCACTACCTTCAACTGCTGTCCCCCCAAATCCGGGCTCAGAAGCTGAAAGAGGAGTCTCTGAAACATACACCTGAGATTACAGCTTTTCCCACTGCCCCATCCCGAGCGTATGGATTCAGGCGGCACCCCGACCCCTGTTCCGAGCTGCCCAGCTGGCAGCAAGGCCCGGCGCGGGACTGGGTCCCGCCCTCCTCTCCCCACTCTGGGTCCCAGGCAGATGCTGGCCCCTGTGGTTTCCCAAACGCACGACCTCTCCCCTGCCTTTCGGCCTCTGCACCTGCTGTCCCTTCCGCCTGCAGCTCTCTTTCCCTCACTCCACTTGCTCTGGCCAGGCCTCAGCTTTGACCGGGCCTTCCCAGAATGCCCTCCTGAGCATCGGCATCGCTGAGTCCCAAAGGCCCCTCTGTGATCACCAGACAATGTGAGAATATGCTGGAGGACAGTCTCAGAGCCCCAGAACTGGGGTCACATCCCAAGGTCACTGTGTGCTGCCTAGGCGTCCCTGGGCCTGATCCCCTAACCTCTTATAACCTGTTTCCTCATCCGTCAAATGCAGACACCGACCTCACAGGAGAAGCAAAGATTATAAATTAAAGCAAACGGTCTAGGGCCGTGGACTCCCAGTAAGCACCATCCCCACGTTGGCTACTACCATTACTGTTTGTCTAAGGGGACGATTGCTCTCTGAGGAATATTCTGGGGTTCAAATGAGGAAGTATACTTCGAGTGCTTAGTTTGATTTCTGGTGCAAAGTAACAGCTCATTAACCGGGAATGGTTGTTACTGCATCACAGCACCCAGCTCCGCCACTTTTCCCGGTGACATGTCCTTGGCCAAGTCCCTTAAACCTCTCCCTGCCTTGGTTTTCCCCTCTGTGAAATGAGGACTCACAGGGTTGCTGTGAGGACTAAATAAACGACTCCACGGCAACTGCTCGCAACACAGCACAGTGTCTTACTGTTACCATCACTGTCATGGCTACTGCCACCAGAATGGTCTGCTAACTTGCTTTCGTGCCTATTTGAGACTGCATCTCCAGGTTCTTTTTGTTTTTTTAATTAAAAGTTTTAGACAGAGGGGAAAGGAGGGAGAAAGAGAGGGAGAGAAACATCAATGGGTGGTTGCCTCTCACATGCCCCCTACTGGGGACCTGGCTGGCCTGCAACCCAGGCATGTGCCCTGACTGGGGAATAGAACCAGTGACCCTTTGGTTCACAGGCCAAAGCCCAATCCACTGAGCTATGCCAGCCAGGGCTGCATCTCCAGGTTCTAGCACAGGGCCAGGCATAAGTGCGTGAGAATCAAGAAACCTGGGTCCTTCTCTGGTGCTTCAGAGGACTGACACAGCCAGTCCTGAGCCTCAGTTGTCCCCAAGCAGATAGGAGTCAAGAAGGTCCTAGCCTCACGCAGGGATAAGAAAAAACAACCCTGGCCTCTGCAACCACCCTTTCTCCACAAGGGCCTGTGTCGTCCTGGAGACTTCTTGCTGACTTGTGAGCGACTCTTGCCTGGGTATCATGGCTGGCCTTGGGCGGCGGCAGAAACCTACCGCCCTGCTGATCTCTGCTGAGCAGCCATTGAGCTCTTCCTGGTGTCCTCTGAGTGGCCGCCAGGGAAGCCGAAGCTAAATAAAGGCCTCCCAAAGCTGGCAGGGTGGCTGGCTGCCTGGCCTGGGCTTTACACCTCCACCCAGGGCTAGCAGGCTGGGCAGGGCAGAAGCCATGGCAGTGGGCGGGGCTGCCCTCCCTACCTCACAGATGGGAAACCAAGGCTCATGGGTCTTAATTTGGCACAACTCACTGGCAGGAGCCACAGGAAACCAGTGGTAGGTGACTGAGCAAGGGAGCCGAGGGGCTGAGACTTACCTGTTCCCTTCTGGAGCCTCTGGAAGCGTTTTTTTGTTTTTTTGGGGTTTTTTTTAAGCCATGAGAGCGAATCACCTAAATAATAACGGTGAGGATAGCGGCTAAGGTTTACAGAGAGCTTTCACATGCCAGGTGCCATCCCAAAAGCATTACACACATTAAATAAATGAGGAAACCCTCACGACAACCCTATGGGGTTGACACTATTCATATTCCCAGGTGGGGAAACTGGAGAAATCGAACAGTTCGCTGGAGGTCAGGCAGCAAGTCAGCGTTTGGGAGCCAGGATTCGAACACAGGTGGGAGGGCCTGTCCCCAGAAGCTCACCAGGCTCCCCTTTTACTAACCCCAACGCCCCTCACAGGGCCTGAGCCAAGCTCTTTTCAGATCTAATCTCATTTCACTGGGCTGGGATTAGAACCCAAGCTTGCTGGAGATACTGAGGTCCCCTGGCTCCACTGCTCTCCACGACAGTCTCAGGTTTTCAGTGGCAGGACAGGAAAAGGTTCTGTGCCAGCCGGAGGAGGGAGAGGGGAAGAGGGTGGGGAGGGGAGGAGGAGGAAGCTGCCACAGTATAGAGGGGGCCTCCCACCCAGCAGGACCAAAACTGTCTCCACAGAGCAGTATAGATTTAACCTTTTTATGTGACAGAAATATATGTACCCAAGAAGAGTCTTTAACACTTTGTGGAAGTCTTAACTATTTCATAATAAATGTTACGTGTGACAAGAAATGGAAGTGCCAGAACTTTCTTCTTAACTCCAGTGGCTTGCCCAGCAGAGATACACTACTGCTTTAGGGAATGGGCTGGAAATGGGGCTGGGGAACAGATGTAGGGACTAATGCCTTGACAACATGGGAAAGAGTCCCTCTAGAACTTTCTATATAAATGACTAGGAGCGGCCATACGGGAGAGTGGGGTGGAGCCTTCCTATCTGGAGGGTTCTGAGAAGTACACACCCTCGGTTTCAGAGGATAACAAGCACAAGTATGTGGATGCGGCAGCTCTGATTTGGCGGAGCAGGAGGTCAAAACATTAGGTCCTTCTATAATGAAGAGCCCTTCTATTGGTCCGTGAGTTCTGCTGGACAGGGAGATAGGCAGGGGAACACTCTGACCAGGGATTCTGGGGTCTGGGTACAGGGGCAAAGTGATAAAAGGGGCAGTGAATTTGGAATCAGGCTGGTAGAGAGTTCCTGTTGAGAGTAGGAACAATTTGGGTGTCTGGGAGCAGTAGACCAGGCTGGGGTTAGGAGGCAGGCGGGGTGGGTTTGGATGATGTGTTCCAGTGCTGGTAGAGGCTCCTACAGGAAGCTGGTCCTGGGGTGTGGGTTGTGTCTGAGTCTGCAGTACCAAGTAGCAGCAGGGGCTCTGGCTGGGAGGGAAGCCATCAAGATTGGGTTTCCTGGTGTCACTGGAAATAGGGTCTACTCTAAGTGAGACAAAAGGAAAACGGCTGGAATTGGAAGGCTCCATCAGGGTAGAGCTGCTAATTCGATCTGAAAGGAAACTGGGTTCCAAAACTCCAGTCCTAGTTGGCACTGAGGACCCTAGAAGCGGAGGAAGTCGTGGGTGTGGGGTGGTGTCCCAGGTCAGAACAGAAATACCAGGGGAAGCCAGAGTGTCTTGTTCTGTCTGGAGGAGTGGGGTCTCTGGATCTGAACAGGAACCACCCTCAAACCCAGGGAAGCACGTCGCAAAACAAATTCCAAGTATTAGGGACTCCAGGAACTGGGGAGAGGCGAATGGGGTATCCAAGGGCAGAAATGGGCACCCGAACAGGATCAGGGTCCAAACTCTGAGGCAGAGTTCTGGGTGTAAGTTGAAGGTCCCAGACGGGACTAGGGGGCACCCCCAAAGCTTGTCTTGGGAGTCTAGACTATGAGGAAGATGCGCTCGGGGTCCCGGCAGCTCTGAGGTCACAGGGTTGAGCCCCGGAAGGTATTAAAAGTCCAGATTGTTTGGTGGGAATCCCAGGTGTCAATGGTGGGTCGCTGGAGGTATAAAGGATCAGAACTCTGCAGCGGAATCCCGGGAGGTGGGGGAGGGAAGGGGCTGGGCACGCGCGCTCTACCTGGTGCCGCCAGCGGAAGAGACTGGCCGTGTCGATGTTGGGGTGCGTCTCGTCTTCATCGTCAGACACCTCGATGTGGTCCCACACGCTGTAGTCCACCATCTTGTTCCGCGGCCCAGCCCGCTCCGGCTCCGAAGGCGGCAGTGGCGGCGGCAGCAGGGTCTCAGTCTCGGCCCGCGGAGCCCCGCCCCTTCCGCTTCCGCCGAAGCGCTCGCGCCCGGCCCTAGGCTGACGCCACATCCCTAGTAACTGCGGCGGCGGCGCTGGAGACCGAGCTTGTCTTAAAGGGCCTTGAGCTAGTGTTCTGGCCCCCGGGAGCCCCAGAGGAAACCCAGCTTTATCCCGCGTGGGGTCCCGGCTAGGCACCTCCGGGGGTACACGTGCGGGCGCCCCAACCTAGCCCCCCCTTATCTCCTGCTGCCTCACAGTGGGAGTCTGCGGCAGCCGCAGATGGGTGGCAGTTGGGGTGAGACTAAGGGAGGGGGTTGTCCTCTTAGCCAAGCCTCAGTGACAGCGGGGACCTCGGCGCGGAGACCCGCCTCCTGCCCGCTGTGAATCGGGTGGGGCGTGATCTGAGGGGACCTTCCCAAAAGGACGGGTGCAGGACCATGCCCTGGGAGGGTGACGTGGAGGAGGGATACGAATCTGCCCTTGGTGAGGTCTGAGGTGGCCGCGCTGTGACCCTGCCTTCGGGGGCTGGTATTTTCCCGGCTCGGACCACAGCCTCCTTGTCCCGTTCCTATCTTCTGCCACTTCTGAGCCGGGATTCACGTGTACACAACCCCTCTTGAATCACCCGGACCCCACCATCACCTGTCTGGGGAGTGCGTCCACGTCCACGTCTCCCTTGCGGCCGCTGGGTGTCGCTAATGTCTAGCCAGCGGCCAGTGCTGCTGGCCTCGCGCAGGGTGGTGGTGGCGGGGGAGGGGGGGCGGGGGCAGGGATCGTGGAGGGGCGGATGGGGGCTTCCCTCGTCGTGGAACTCAAGGACCGCTCACAGCCTCTCTTCTTCCGTGCGGGGGCCCCCTTCTTCCGCTTAGCTCTAATGACTCCTTTAGTCTGAGCTTGGGCGACCCAGCCGCACTTTCGTAAATCCCAACCCACGCTTTGTAACCCGGATAAAAAGTCGCGTTGCAGCCTAGGGCCAGGATTATCTCAGATTAAAGGGCGCTCTGTGCGGGGCGGGTGGGATGACAGAAGCTCCAGCCTCTCGGGTGAGGGGCGCCTCTTTCCAGGCTCCCCCAGAGCGAGCGTCTGGACAGAGGAAGCGGGAGGGTATGGAGTAAAGATCTCCAAATTCAGGGGATGCCCCGGCCTGGGGAGGGGGTGGGGCCATTCGGACAAAAGCTCCCGCCCCTCCACCTAGAGCTCCATTCAAACACACGAGTGGGCGGGCAAGAGCGCGGGAGTCCCTCTCCGCTCCTCCTCCCCCTCCAGCTGGGGCTGTCCAGCATCTCAGCGGCCGTCACTGCCCGGGCACACGCGCGCACGGACCCACACAACCCAGCGGGTCTCGTAATCGCGCACACCCATACACACACACCAGCAAATAAAGGGTCTGGACATCCCTGTTTCCCTCCCGCCGCCCCACTCCCCCAGCTGGAGAGGGCGGGGCATCCCCTCCCCAGCGCCCCCTGCAAGGTAAGCTTTCAGCTCCGAGCTGCGTTGGGGAAGGGGACCCAGCACCCGGGAGGGAGGGAGCCAGGACGGTGGGGGCTTCCCCCGCTTCCCAAGAAAACCTGGGCCCCCAGTACGCCCTCTGAGGGCTTCAGGCCTGCCTCCCGGGCTGGGGGTGTGTGGGGAGGTCCACTCAGGCCGGGGATTCCCGGGTAGGTGCCTGGGGGGGGGAGGGGTCTCTCCCTGGCTTGGAGACTGGAGCTGCCTGGCCCCCATTAAGTAGGGTCCCAGAAGCCCCTGCTCCCAGGATTCGGGTCCGGGCGCCAGAAGCTCCCCATCAGCGCCAAGCTTTTTCTAATCTCCTGCC
Organism: Mormoops blainvillei; assembly: GCA_004026545.1. Lineage (NCBI taxonomy): Eukaryota > Metazoa > Chordata > Mammalia > Chiroptera > Mormoopidae > Mormoops > Mormoops blainvillei. The sequence continues at coordinate 38,810 of PVJD01002976.1, read as the reverse complement.
AACACAGCATCGCCAGCCCTGGAGACAGAACTCCTTGAGTTGTTTTGCACTGTTCTTTGGTCTCGCCTCTCCCCCTCCCCCCACCCGTAACAGCGCATCCCCTGCTGTGCCTCTCTTACCTCTGAGGTGGGGGCGGGGAGGGGCGGAACTGGGAATGCTCCTCTGGGCTATCCAAGTCTCCTTTGCTGCATCCCACAGCTAAACACTTTTAGCTGCAGTGGGACCCAGCAAACGGCTTTGCCTTTCTGAGCCTCAGTTTCCCCATCTGCAAAGTGGGTAATGACACATCGAGGCACCGCTAGGTCATGCATGTGAGCCTGCCTTTATTTCTTAGCTCATTTCACACCTATTTCCTAAGTGCCTACTATGTGCCAGGGCGCTGTAGCCAGCTGCTGTGGGGCTGCAGCAACTGAGACCGGCTGGATTCCTGCTCTGCTGCCCCTCAAGGCTGGTAAGGGAGCAAGATCAGTGTGTAAACAGAACTACTCACAATGATTTGAAACTGCGAAGACTAAAATTCCATCCGGCATAGGGAGTGGCCGGGGTGGAGTGGTGGTGCTGGGGACTAAATGAGATTTCTGGTTTGCATCTGCTTTCCTTGTTCACTTCAGCTCCATGAGGGCAGGGTCAAGTCCAGATCGGTGTTCAGTAACTGTTGAAGGGATTAAAGAGGGATTAGATTAAGGCTATTTTCATAGCATTTTACATCAGGAAGGAGGCTTATCATGAACCAGTCCATCCATCCATCCATCCCATTTTACAAATAAGGTGAGTGAGTCCATAAGACCCAGAGAAGGGAAAGATGTGAAGTGTCATCACTCCCGTAAAAGTGAGGGTGGCTGAGGGAATGATTGTCAACAGCTGGGAAAGGAGTAGAGACCAGGCTTGGATACAGGGCACTTCAGGAACCCATGATACCCAGCCAGCACCCGCCTCTCTCTCCATATGTCACAGACACAGCACCTGCATTCATCCATTCAACGATCATTCAGCGCCTGCAATATGCCAGGTGCTGGGGACAAAACAGTGAACAGAACCAACCTCTCTGCCCCTATGGAGCTCACATTTAGTGGGGAAACAAATGAACAAATGAATAAATATATAACGACAAATTGTGATTAGGGCAGTTTATGACAGGAAAGAAAAATGGAAGGGTTCACTTTAGGTTAGATATCCAAGAAGACCTCCTGGGTTGAATAACTCTAAACAAACACATGCACACACACACACACATACACACATTCCATCCAGACAACAGTAATCGTACTAACAAATACTCTATACTGAGAACCTAAATAATGTGCCCGAGACCACATAGCTAGTGAGTGGCTGAGCAAAGATTTGAACCCAAAATCAGCATTTCTAACCACTGTGAAAAGCTGCTTCCTGTTGTATCCACATGCACGTACCCCCCCAACACACATATACACTCATCACAGTCACATAGACATATATCCAACCTCATGCCCACACAGACTGATGTAGTGTCACCCTATCACATATACTCCTACAGGTATGGCCTCAGCTGCACAGACTCAGATTTGTATAAGTGTCCACCTATCCAGTTTCACATGCACGGTCATGTACAAAGTCTCGTGCACGCACACATGCGTGCACACACTTGTGGCCTCTAAGTTTTTCCCAGCCCTGCCTCAGTACCAAGCATGGAGCTTGTCAGGCCCGGATGCTCAGGGCCAAGTTTTGGGCAAGCCGTTTATCCTCACTTCCTTCCCTCTTCTTGGCCACACATCCCCATAGCCTGCTGAGGGTGGGGGAGGGGGCTGGACATCAGGCTGGGTGAAGCTGGCGTTCCTCTGTCAGGCCAGACGAGGGGCTCCCGGGCTGAACTGCTGCTGATCAGCACTGACAGGTCAGGTGGCAGGAAAGGCCTCTCAGCCTGAGCCTGGTGTCAACTGCCCGCAGTGGCCAGCTCCGCCATCTGGGCCCTCCTCCCCAGACAGCCCGCTGCCCAGGAGAGAGGAAAACAGGCTTAGAGGCTAATGTCTTGCCTCCCGTGTCCAGCTTTCTGCCAGAATTGATTTCTGCAAATGTGCACAGGTGTCGGGACAGCGCTGGCCCGTGTGTCTCTACCTCTCTTCCCTGGCCTGTGGGGCTCCTCTGGTTGTCCACGCCTCCATTCCTTCCTCCATTCCACAAGTCCTTGAGCATCTACCATGGGCTGTTCAAGGCACTGGGAATATAGCCGGGACTGGGTACGAAATTTACAGAGCCTAGGGCAAGATGAAAATGCAGGGCCCCTGTTCAAAATTGTGAAGAATTTCAAAACGATGATAGCAGTGCATGAAACCTGACTGTGGGGCCCTGTGGGACTGCATAGTTTGCATGGCCACGAATTGATCCTTGATACAGCTAGAACAAGACAGAAAAATCCACGGCCCTCCTGAAACTAGGGTTGAGGAGAACAGAAACATAAAAATATACATCAGGGGCAATGAGAGCTAAGAAGAAAAAGCTGAATGAGGGGCAAAGAGTGATAGGGTTGGGGGAGGCATCTATGTCAGGAAAGGATCTGAAAGGAGGTGACTTTGAGCAGAGACCTAAAGGAGTTCAAGGAGTCAACTGGATTTATTTGCTGATTCACGAGCTAGTTGTTGAGCACCTACTATAGGCTAGCGTTGTCCTAGCAGGGGACAAAATAAACCGACACCTTGACCTCACATCTTAATCAAAGGACAGGCAAAAGGTAATAAAAATAGGAGGTAAGTTCTATGTCTTCTTAGAATGTTATAAGTCTAAAACAAACAAAATAAAAGGAGAGTCAGGGGAATCAGGAGGGCGGGAGGAGCACAGGATATCTGAGGCTGGTTTTCTGGGTGGAGGCAAGAGCCAGTGCAAAGGCCCTGAGGTCCGAATATGCTGCGAGTGTTTGAGAAGCAGCAAGGAGGCTGGTAAGGCCAGGGGGAGGATGGGAGGAAGTGAGGTCTCTGTGAATGTGTTGCCGTACCCCGTGTCTGTCTATAGCTTCATGTGAGTCAACAACAGAGCTAATTGTTATTATTACTATATAACACAGCGGTTACTGTTTTGTGAGAACCTACTATTTACCAGGCACTGTGCTCAGAACCTTACATGCATTGCTTCACTTCAACTACACAACTCCCCCAAGTAAGTAAGAATATTATCCCCACTTTACAGACCAAGAAAATGAGGCTCGGAAAGGCTGGGTGACTTGCCCAAGGATATACAGCTAATCAGCTGAAGAACCAGGATTTGAATGCAGGTCCGTCAGCGTAATTCTGGAACCTGAGCATGGCCCTCCCTACACTGCCTTTTCTCTGCCTGTCTGAGCATATGTATCTGTCTGCATATACACAGAGAGGGTGCCTTTCTCTTCCTGTGTCTTCCTCTTCATTCATCATTCATTAAGGCTATGCGTGGGGGACCTAGACAATGGAATGGGTAGCATTTCTTGCCCTCGCAGGGCTCTAATAGGAATACGGATAATTACCCAAAATGATGAGTGCTTTAATGGGGGCAGAACAGGCAGCAGTGGGAGCTCAGAACATGGACTGGTTCAGCCTGGCTGAGACGCGGCGGCGACCTTGAAGCTGCCTTTATGCATTCATCCATTCGTTCATCCACCCTTGCAGGCTTGCCTGGTGCTAAACGCTAGGCTAGAGAGATGTTTACATTCACTTCTACTAGTTGACGTTGAACCGAAGTGCTAGCTAATGCAATAAAGAAAAAGAAATGAGCCAAAATAGGAGGTAAAATAGCTAGTCCATAATGGATCCACTAGGAACTTTATAAATATCCTATTGAGTCCTCAAATAACAACCAGACATTGAACAAATACTTAGTAAGAAGAGCCTACTACATTCCAGATTCAGTTCTAGCAACTGGGGATATGGTAATGAACAACATATTCTTGCCCTACTGCAGCTGATATTCTATTTTGGGAAGAGACAGACAATAAATGTAATAAACAAATTACATAGTATGTTATGAGACGATAGTGCTGTGGAAAAATAGAGCAAGATAAGGAGGTTAGGGATCCTGAGGGCCTCGCAACTTTAAACAGAGGTGCAGTAGGGACAAAGGCTAGGAGAAACGCCTGAAAAGATGTGAGCCAAGACCTGAAGGATGTGCGGCACCTGCAATTATTCAAGGGTAGAGCGTTCCAGGTAGAGGGAAGAGCAAGTGCAAAGGCCCTGACTGGAGCGTGCCTAATGTGTCCAGAAACAGCCAGGAGGCCAATGTGGACAGGTGAGAGTGAGCTGGGGAGAGTGGGAGGATGTGAGGACAGGAGGGTGACTAGGCACATCCTACAGGACTGCCTGGACCTCCTGCTGAGGACTTCGACTACTCCTCTGAGTGAGGTAAAAGCCGTGGAGGGCTCTGAGCAGAGGAGGGACATGATCTGATTTAGGTTCCAACAGGCTCCCAAAAGTTCAGTTGTTAGCATTTATTAAGCACTTACTGAGTACCAGACACGGTTCGGTGAGACTTAAATACGGTTTGATGTCATTTTATTCTCACATGGACCCCGTAAAAATTATCATTCCATTACACAGAGGAGAAACTGAGGCTCAGAGTGTTTAAGTCACTGAGCCACGGCCACACTCACATACACACAGCAGTAATTTGCAGCGCTTTGGGTGAGAAGGTGAAGTGAGCCAGCCTCCCCCTCCCCCAAGCTTTTAGACAAGGATCGCCTGCAGCAGAGCGCACTCAGCATCCGGAGCTGCGTCTGTGTCCCTGTCTGTTTCTATATTTCCACGCGTCCCTGTCTGTCTCCTCGCGCCTCTGCCTGCGCGTCCCCCATCTGTGCCCAAGCCGCCGTCTCTCTGCGCCCGGCCCCCGCACATCGGAGCTATTTCGGGTTTAGGCTTAAAGGCCCAACAGCTCTGTGGAGACACTTCCGCCGGCCCCCGGCTCAGACCACGCGCCACACGTGGCCCACTCTGGGAGCTCCGGGTCCTCTCTGCGGGATCTATCCTTGGGCTGGGGTTAGACCCCGCGGGAGGAAGGGGGGATGTGCTGGACTACCACGGCACAGACGCTGCCGGGAGCCCAGCCATGCGTCAGCTGTCGCTCTGGCAACGGGCAGCAACGTCACAGACCGGCAGTGCGTCAGCAGCCTGCTGACGTCACGCCCCAGCGGAGGCAATTGAGAGGGGATGGGGGCGGATTCCAGGCCCGGCCGGCAGGGGGAGCCCCGAGGCGCTAATAGTGAATGCTTTTGGCTTGGTCCCGCAGGAGGCGCTGGCCCGGACCGACATGGTCCCCGCAGCCCCTACGGAGCCCTAGGTTGGCGGCATGAAGAGGAGTCGCAGTGTCCTGTCCGTGGCCTGGACCGCGGACGAGGTGTGAGGGGCGGGGCCCGGGCTGTGGGCGGGGCTTGTGCCGCATTGGGGACGGGCGCCCTCTAGTGACTACAGCTGTTCACTTAAGTGGTCGCGAAGAGTCCCGACCACTCGTGCCTCAGTTTACTCTGTTGATTCCATTATTCTCCTGCTGCCCGGATTAAGAGCCCCTCGGCCCAGGGGCAGAAGGCAGGGTCTTTCAAGAGGCTTCTGAAGTCGGGAAAGGATTATGGGTGGAGCTGTGGGTGAGGTCTTAAGGGTCTGAGATGTGAGAGGGGCCACAGACATTAAGATCAAGAGGAGGCTGCTTAGACGTGGAGGGTGGGAAGAGACCCTAAAAAGGTGATGCGTTAGAGGAATCTTATGAGAGGGATAGAGTACAGGCATGAGGGCCCAGGGCCACAGGGCTGAAACATCAAGAGGGAGCCTCACAAGAATTATGGCTGAGAAGGAGAACCTCCCAAAGGTAAGGGGTGTGAAGTCACCCTCTGTGGGAGGCATCAGTGAGTGGCTCCAACTGAGGGAGTATGCAAGGAGCCTATATCCCCATCAGCCTCTCCCAGGTGGCCAGGAGGGGCATTATTGTGGGGAGGGGCTCAAAGCTAGCTGCCTGGCCAGGCTGCACACCTATCCTGCCTTTCTCCCTCCTTAGAGGCCAGGGGAGACCCCTGAACCCAGCCATGCCAACATGCTGGGGGCTGACCTCCGACGCCCTCGCCGTCACCTCTCCACTGGTCCTGGCCTGGGCTGGGCGGACCCTGAGCCCTTGGACCCTGGGTTCCCTGTGCGCCCGCGGCCTACCACGCTGCCACTTCTGATCCCTCCGCGGATTTCCATCACCAGAGCTGACAGGTAGGCAGGAGGGGGACCACGCCGGTAGGTAGGGTGGAGGAACAGGGCCAGCTGGGCTAGGTCCAGCCACCAGCCCTTTCGGTGCTCCAGGCTTCCTGAGTTTTGCAAAATCAGCCGAAACGTCTCCTGGAGTCTGGTGGGTCAGGCCGTGACACCACTCCCCCAATTGTGCCCCATTGCAGCCTCTAGACACCCCTTCCATTTTGCAGCTTCCTGAGTCAGCAAGGGGCGGGGTTGGGAAAGGGCTTTCAGGCCCCCAGCCGTCAATGGCGCCCCCACAATCAGAGAGCAGGGTTAGGCGAGGGAGCTGCCATCTGATCAGTCCGCTGTGTGCCTCTATTTACCCTCCCAGGAGGCTTCTGTTTCTTCCAGGACTTAAAGGGGAGAGTGGGATTTTGGAGGAGGTCTAGGCTGGCATATTTCTTTCTCCTGGGGAGATGTGAGAGGTATCTGTGAGCCTTTACATTGCACTTTCTTTCTATTTCTCATCCGAGTCCTCCCAGGGCACCCCAGCCCCCATTTTGGCCCAAGGATGAGTTCAAACGCCAGACAGCTGAGTTGGTCCTGGCTGCCTGTGGGGCCCCCTATCCCCAGTGCCCTCCCCAGGCTGTGGGTCCCCTATCCCCAATGTCCTCCCCAGGCTACTGTTTTCTGCATCCTTAACCTCCTCACCCCCTCATCTACTCAATTGGAGGGTTACAGGGTCTCTGTTTGGATCATGGTACAATGGTTCATTGAAAAGTGGGGGAAAAGAAGTGACTGACACTCTCATTTCTGGTGGTCTAATGTACCTCCCCCAGCCAAAACCCTCTTGTTTCTGCACCTTCAGAGGCTGATCCATCTGTCTCAGGCTGCAGCTCCAACCACCAGCCTGGCCTAGTGTCTTGTGCCCACTTTTCTTCTGCAACCCCCCTGTGGCCTGACACCATAACCCCTCCCCACCCCATCCCAAATGGTCCATCCAAAGCTCTGGCCAACGCTTCAGCCCCCATGGCCCAAGGCCTTGGCCCAGCGAATCCCCTAAAAGCCATTTAAGTATATACTTGCAAGGAGGACCCATGAGAGCACTGGGGGACACTTCTGACCTCTGGGATACCCCATTGCTCTTATGGGGAGCCAGTTCTTGCTCCATGTTTGCCCCCTCCTGAAGCCCCCTCTGTCAGGGAGAAAAGCGGTTGTGGGAGTTGGAGACGCTTTCTTTATTTTTTTAATACAAGAACAATGAGGGGGTGGGGGGCGGTGGCAGACGGCAGGCCAGCCGGGCGGAGCCCACGAGGGGAGGACTCCAGGGCAAGGGCTGCTTTCTCCGACTCGCACCTAAGTGGGTTAGAGTCTGAGGGCCTCCTCCGGACGGGTGGGGCACCAGGGCGCTCCTCGCTGTGGGGTTGCCGATAGGACTCAGCAAGAGCCGGAGCGGGGGAAGGGGAACGCTCGGATCCCGCTAGCTCCCTGCTAGCGCTTGCTCGCTCGGCACGGCGCTGGGGGAGGCGGGAGCGTGAGTCACGGAGACTCCCGATTTAGGTGCCGGAAGGGGGGTTCTGTCCGCGGGTGGCCGCGGGGAGGAGGCGCGGCTGTTTACTCGCCTGAAAAGGGCACAGGGGTGTGTCCCGCGACTGACGGGGATCTGCCTCAGTTTACCAACTGCAGAAACGCTTTAGAAGAGGCAGCGAAACACAGAGCGGTGGACAGGGAGCCGGGTATCAGCCATGAGGTGTCTCCTGGAGCCACAGAGGAACCAAAGAGACACACTAGAAACACCTCCAAAGCAGCCCCAGGCCAACCACACACACACCAACACACATGGACTCCCTCAGATGCGACAGCCAAACAGAGGAGTCTGAATCGCGTACACAAGTCCGCAAGCACGGGCCAACCACAGTATACACCTAAAGGCGCGTGGGAACACATGCAGAATCCCCAGGCCACCCGAACATACCCCATTGAGGCTCACACCTTCCCAACAGGCAGCACACGTGTGCGCACATCCTTCATCCACAGACACACAGATAAACAGCGAAATCCAAAGAAACAGGCAGAAAGCGGCAGCCAACCACGTGCGCGCACACACTTTCAGGACACCAAAAACACAAACAACCCTCGGAAGGGGCCACGTGCGCGCACATCCCGCCCCGCGCACAAACCATCACCATCCAACGACCCACCGACAGGAGATCCCGTGCACACAGCCTCTGCTCGCCGCAGGGACGGCATCCATGACACGGGGACCACTTCCCACGCGTTCCCTCTGGCCAGGGGTAGCGGTAGAGGCTAGGACACACCAGCACCAGCTCCGCCCCCGCCATGATGGACGGACTGACTGACACACCGGCAACCAGTCGGGTGTCTTCTCGATAGGATTAACCGTTTAACTCCTTCGTGCCCGTGCGCGCCGCTGCTAGGCAGGGCACTCCGGAGAGAGCCGCGCTGCGGCGCCCCCTCCCCGCCGGGAGCGGGACTCTGCGTGGGCGAGAAGGGCCCCCTCCCTCCTCCTTGGGTGAATGCCCCCCACAGGCCGGGACCAAGGAAGAGGGGGGTGGTGCTGACGACCGCGGCGGGCGGGGGGCGGGGAGAGGCGGGATGGGGCGGGGAAGCCGGGGCTGGCGCCGAACCCGACGCCAAGCGCGGAGAACGCTGCCGGACTCCGAGCAGAGCGCCAAGCGTTGGCTGGAAGCTTTGGCGCCCGGCCCGGGGGCGATCGGCCCGTAGAGCCCCCGGGTCTGTCCCCGGGGCGCCATGGCCCCACCGAGGCCGGGCGCACCCGCGGGGCCCCGGGCACGTCGGCTCTCGCGCAGCTGAATAGGGTGCAGCGTGGAGAGGCCGGGACCCCTTGGGGTGCAGGTGCGGGCCGGCGATATGGAGCCCCCGGCCGCCCCCTCGGAGAGAAGCCTGTCTCTGTCACTATCTGGGCCCCGGGAGGGCCAGGCCACTCTGAAGCCTCCTCCCCAGCACCTGTGGCGGCAGCCACGAACCCCTATCCGTATCCAGCAGCGCGGCTACTCCGACAGCGCGGAGCGCGCAGAGCCGGAGCGGCCACCACACCGGCCCATAGAGCGCGCCGACGCTGTGGACACCGGCGACCGGCCCGGCTTGCGCACGTCCCGCATGTCCTGGCCCTCGTCCTTCCACGGCACCGGCAGCGCCAGCGCGGGCGGAGGCAGCTGCAGGCGGTAAGACTCCGGGTGGTGGACGCACGCGGAGCGGATAGGCGCCCAGGAATGATGCAACTCGTCGCGCTGATCGCAGGGGGCGCTGTGATGCGAGCGGGGTCAGTGTGACTGGCGGGGGTGGGGGTGGGGGAGTTCTACTGCGGGGGCATCCGGGACCCCGCCCCTGGTGGTACACTATACCCAAGGCTTTCTACTGAAACCGATCCCGGGGTCGACTTAGGGGGCACCATGCTGCGTGTGGCATTAGCGGTCTGGGTTGAAGGCTGAAGCTTTAGGGGTCCATGTCCCTAACTGGTGACAGTGCAGGGCAGTGGCTCGGCTGGGTAACGCATCAAGGGACTTTCCTGGAAGCACAGTACTGAAAGCTAGATTAACAGTGTTTGGGGATGTCCTAAGGGGCACTCTTTGTGGGGGACACTGGCTAGAACCAGTGTTTCCTCCAGACTGAGGGTTTCTCAGGGTTCTTCTAGGAGGTGGAAGACTATATGGGATGGGGGAATATTTGTGGACTCACTCTACAGCAGCTGGAGTCAGAAATCCAGAGAGGGCCTCTTTGGGAAGCAGTGCATTCGGCGGCTGTGTGTTTGTGGAGCCCCCTTCTCAGGGCAGGAGAGAGTTAGGGTTCAGTAGCTGCATAGAGGAGGGAGCAGTGCCCAGGGGAGTGCACAGTCCCAGTACTGGGTGAAGCCCCTGCCTCCCCAGGTGACAGTGTTAGTGAGGGGTGCGTTGGGCTGGCTCTGACTGTGTTCTCTCTCAATGACCTGCCTATCCTCCAGCTGTTGGGGTATGACCTGATGTAGCTACCTTGGCTGGGCCTCTGAGGTCGTGTGATTGTAACATAGGAACTATGTGCTTCAGGTGCAGTGATTGTGGCAGTGGGGCTGTGTGTGCTCCCAGGATGGTGATTTTGTGACTGTGCTTCTGGGACAGTGACTGTGACAGGGACTATGTGTGCTACTGGAATACTGTGACTGTGTGGCTGTATGTGCTCCCAGAATGTTGTGATTGTGTTACTGTGTGTGTTGTTGGTATGCTGTGATTGTGACAGAGTGTGTCTGCTCCCAGGACCGTGACCACGGCGATGATGGTGTGTGCTTCTGAAACAGTGATTGTGACAGTGTCCCTTCCTGGGATGCAGTGATGATGGCACTGTGATGTGTACACTCCCAGGACAACGCGATTGTGTCAGCAGGACTGTCTGCGCTCCTTGAGGAACTGAGACACTGTGATGTGCTCCCTCGGCTGCCTGTGTGCCCCAGAGCTGGGAGTCAGTGCTCTGACTTTCGGGTGTGTTCCCATCTGCTATTTTCCCAAAGGGAGCTGGAGAGGAGCTGAAGGAAAACAAAGCTGGAGTCAACAGGAAATGCCAAGACCAAGGGCAAGACGCCAGGTCACTGTCCTGAGAGATCAGGGAGGGGTGGGGTGCAGTAGGAACTGGACCCTATCCCCTTTTAAGGCCCCAAGGACTCGCCCTGGCCTGGTCTCTGGGGCACTGACTCTTGGGGGACAGTGGCTGAGTGGCAATCATTATCCTAGTGGTATTTATCTCCTAATGGCTCATTCTCGGGCTCCATGCGGGGGGAATTTTTCACAAGTCCTCATCCCCAGTGCCTTGTGAGGTATCACTGTGGGACAGGCGGGGAAACTGAGGCTCAGAGGGGCAAAGACCCTCCTTCTTGCCCAGTCTCACATAATCAGGAAATGGCAGACCTGAGATTGCAATGCAGGTCTGTCTGATGCCTGTGTATCCTGGCACAAGGTCTTGCCCTCTCTGAGCCTCAGTTTCCCCATTTGTAAAGTGGGGCTGTTGTCAGGACTGCCCTATGGGGGTTGGTTTGAGAGTTCTGTGAGATTGGGGATGTGTGGAAAGCACTTAACACAGTGAGTGCTCGGTACATAGTCAATCAGGGACCTGGATTCAGGAATGGAGGTGGGACCTGCATAGATTCTGCCTCCACCAGGATGGGAAGAAAAAACAAGAACCTCAACCTCATCCCCTCGGGGCTCAGGTTTCTGTTTTCCTGTGGCCTGTGTAGCCTCCAGGAGCTGTGACAAGAGGGAGGGCATTGATGCCAGCATCCTCCCCCTACTCCCAGGCAGAAGGAGAAAGGGAGAACTGAGAGGCTTCCAATGGGAACCTCGCTTTTTAGAATGGGCATTCTGCCAGCCCACTTCTCCAGAAAGGGGGTTCTACCAGTGCACACTCAGGGGTTCCATGGTTTCCCATGCTGTGGGAGTTCATGCAGCCACCAAAAAGAGAGTCCAGAGAGCCCTCCAGACTTGAGTCATAAGAACCCCCGGATGGCACTGCCCCCCATCCAAGATGGCATCCACACCACACCCCACCCTCCGGATCTGGGGATGTATGAGCCTGCGCTCCCGGTGCCCTGCGGGGCTGAGTCATGGCACCGCCACGATCTGTCAAGAGGCAGATGGAGCTCGAGGAAGAGGACTCTAGTGGTGAGATTGGGGGGTGGAGGGCTTGCCTTAATTTGGGGTGAAAGCAACATATCGACTCCCCACTACCTCACTTTGGACCCCGACGCTCCCTACCGAGGGGGTCGCTGCCTGGCCCCACGAGGGGGTGGAGGCAGCCGGACTCGGGTCTCTCTCTGGCTGGTGGTCTCTCTGTCGGTTTGTATTCTCACCGCCCTCCCGCCCAGTGTCTTTGCTCCCATGCCTCTGGACGTGTACTAAGGGTGGGTATCTCCGCGCGCCCCCTGCTGGACGATGAAAAGGGCACAAGCTAAGTGCGCACTCGAAGTCGGGACCTGCCTCCGGGACTTGTCCCGGAACAGAGCAGAGTCGCCGCCTCCGCCACTGCCGCGGCGCCTGGTATTATTTCATGCTTATTGAGCGCCTCTGAATGCGGGCGCCAGACAGGCCGACTGGTAAGGTCTGCGCCTTCCCCGGGTGGGTTGGGAACAGGCCGCCGTCCCCTCCTCCACGGCGCAGTCGAGCGATTTGGAGACCGCCGCCTGGCAGGTAGAGAGGAACTTGGCGGAGAAGTTGAGGACTTGGAGTTCCCATTTGCCCTCCGCGGGCTTGCCCATGCTCATGTCAGGATCTCTTAACACCAACCTGCGTTTAAACTCCCAACATCTTTGGCTTTTCATTCCTGCTGAGAAAACAGAGACCAAGTGGCTTGCCCAAGGTCACACAGCCAGAGAGGCAGAATTGGGGTTAAAAACCAGGTTTCCTGGGCTCCAGACCAGTGGATGAGATTCAGATTGTACCCCTGCCCATTTACCCTCGGCGTGAACTGGGCCCAGCCATCAGGCCTCCCTGTGCCTCAACTTCTTCATCAGTAAACCGGTCTGAATTAAGATCTGCCCATCCCAGGGCTGTGGTAAGGCCGAGATGGCTGACATCAGGGCTGGGCAACAAGGAGCTGGTCTTTTAAGAAATGCACTTCCTCAAAATGACTTCAGCAGAAAGGGGGCGTCCCTCACATCACAAACCCAGGCCCTGGCTGCCAGGGTGCCCCTTCTTTCACCAGTAACAGATTGACTGCAAGTCTAGAGGAGCCACAGACCGGTAGGGTGAGGACAGTTGGCGGGGGGCATCAGGGCCCACTGTTTTCACTCCTGAGTAAAAGCTCAAGTCCAGCCTTTGCCCTTGACTTGCTGCGTGACCTTGGGAAAGGACTTTACCATCAGAGTCTGTTTCCTCATCTGTAGCAGGGCTATCCATTCCACATCGATTGAGGGGTTCTTTCGGCTGTGACTGAAGATAGACCCAGGCTCTGCCTCCAAGAGCTCCCAGACTAGTGGGTGAGGAAAAAATAGCAAGTAAAGGGACAGGATAATTCCAGATGGTGACACAGGGGACATGAAGAAAAGGGGGACCCTGGAGACAGGGAAGCCCTCTCTGAGGAGGTGACATTTGAGCAGAGGCCACAATGAAGTGAGAGGGGCTAGTATGTGGGTGTCTGAAGGATGAAGGTGATAAGCAGAGGGATCAGCCAATAGAAAAGCTGGAGTGTGTCTGATGTGTTAGAGGAAAAGTAGGGAGGCAGATGTGGCCAGGGAAGAGTGAGCAAGGGGTGAGTGAAGGGAAATGAAGCTGGGAGGGGATGGGGCAGCTCGTGGAGGGCTTCGTAGGCCATGGTCAAGGTTGGCTGTAGGTCTCAGTTTACATCTAACTTTCCCCATCCTAGGAAGGGACAAAGTTCACTGGCTCCCAGTCCCTGGAGCCAGACAACTGGATTTAGTTATAAATCCCTAGTCTCCTCCTTCTGAGCTGGGTGTCCCTGGCCAAGTCACTTCTCTCTGGGCCTTGGCTTTCACATCTCTGAAATGGGCCTGTGAGGAACCTCTTCCCAAAGTTTGATGTGAGGGATCAGCAAAAGCAATTCAGGGAAGGCTAAGAGCAGGTAAAATGTAAATGTCCTTCCTTTCTGTTTGTACTTGGACCAAGGGATCCTGTGGCCAGTGGTGAGTCTCAAAGGGTTTAGAGCAGCAATTCTCACCCAGGAGCAATGACTTCTGTTCCCCAGGGGATACGTGGCAATGTCTGAAGACATTTTAAGTTGTCAGGACTGAGGGGGTGCTACTGTCATCTTGTAGGTAGAGGCCAGGGATTCTGCTACTGCCAGAGCGCACAGGACTGCCTCCCAGGACAAAGGATTATCAGGTGCCAAATGTCAATAGTGCCCAGATTAGGAACCTTTGCATTCCCAGCAAGGTGGTATCACCTCCGTGGGTGCAAAATTTGGTTCTTGGGGAGGAAGCGTAAAAAATAAAAAATTATGTACGAAGTCCCCATATACGCACAGTACATAAATATACAGTGTGTCTGTGGTATTAACATTTCATGGAGGAGGTGATGGGGAGGGAACGTCTAAAAGGCTACTCCTTCGGGAGGCAATAATGAAATAAAGGGTGACAAACGCTGGTCTAGAGCCTGGATCAGCCACTCACTGGCTCTGTGACTTTGAGCAGGTTGTGTCTCTCAACGACCTGGTTTCCCAATCTGTAAAATGGGGACAACACTTTGCAGGTGTTTTGTGACCATTAAATGAGATCACAGCCAGAGGTGCTGAAGCTCAGGCAGCAGTCCGAAGGTTTGCTGTTACAATCATCACCGTCGTCACCATCCGTGTCCTCTGACTAGTACAGTGGCTGACACATTATAAGCTCCTCCTAAATGTTTTACTAAATAAATGATAAATAATAACTAACATTCAGTGAGTGCTTACTACATCCAGACACCTTTCTGAGCCTTTTATGTGTCCATCCATGAGACACGTAGTGTTATACCCCCTTGACAGGTGGGAAGACAGGTTTGGTGAAATGAGATGATGGTCCCAAGGTCAAATGACTAAGTGCCAGAGGCCAAACTTAAGCCTGGACCATCGAACTCTGGGCCCCATGACAGCAGAGCCAACAGGTAGAAAAGTATTTACAGAGGTGGTACCCGAAAATAGAGTTTGGCCCATTTTTCTTATTTAAAACAAGCCTCTCTGCCTTTCCTAACCCCTAAATGCCACAGGCAGGTTGGAGTATGCTCCAGAATTATAACCAGCTAGCTGACTTATGTTTAAGTGTGTTCATCTCTTTAAATCCCAGTTTCCTCATCTGTGAGAGGGGGTAATGTGCCCCACAGAGTCACAGTGGTTGGGCATACAGAACCACCCCCGCCAGGACCCCGGAAAGTCCCCATGCCTGTGTACTACTGTGCCTGCGTGGGAGTCAGCACTGGGGGGAGGTTTGGTCTTGGGGTCATGAGCTGTGGGGACCCCAATTCTAAGAGGTGCCTCAGAGATTCTAAGGAGTGTCTTGGGGCTGTGAGCACACTCACATCTCCTAGAGACATATGGGTTGTAAGACATGTCTCAGAAGCTGAGGAAGGTATTCTGGGCGGGGTGTGGGGGTTACCAAAGATTTTGGGTGCATCTTGGATTCCGGGGGTAGCAGAGGTTTGTAGAACTGTCAGGAGTTGTGGAGGAATCTAGTTATGCCCCCCAGGATTTATGGGGCACCCCAGGATTTTGGTGGCATCTCCATGTTGTGGGAGTACCCCTGAGTCTCAAGGTGCCCCAGAGGTTATGTTGGGATCTCTGCATTTGGGGGGGCATCTCAGGGATGCTGTGGAACCACTCGGAGATTAGGGGATGTGGAAGCATTCCGGGGCTTGTGAGGGACACCAGACTTTGGAGACCCTCATGCACATGTCTGTGGGAGTGGTTTGTGGCTGTGGGAGCTTCCAGAAGTACTCTGAGGGGTCTCTGCATGACTCAGGGATGGTGGGCATACTCTAGGGGATTTGGGGGACATTTGAGGAACTGTAACAGCGGTCCTGGGATCTAGATGAAGGGGTTTCTTCTGGTTCTTAGAGCACTCCTGTCATTTGCAGATGCATCCTGGGATTTTTGGGTGCCCTTGAGGTTTGTGGGGATGTCTCAGTAACAATGAGGATACTACTCCGGGACATCTCGGGTCTATGGGGACCTCTCAGAACCCAGAGATTTGGGGGTTGTGAGAATGCCCCTGGAATTTGGGGGGCTTGCCAGGAGTTTGTAGAGACGCTTCCGGAGAGTGTGAAGACATCAAAGGGGCTGCGGGGGCACGGGGGTCTGTGGGGTGTCCCGGCTGCAGCCCTGCAGGCGTCCCAGTCCGGCCCCGCCCCAGGGGCGGCCCTAGAGCGAAGCCGGAAGGGCCGAGACGGCCGGGCGGGGTGGGGCCCGTGGGCCCCAGTGCTGGGCGGCCGGCCTGCGTGGGCCGCGTGGGGCGGGTGGCGCTGCTCCCCAGCGCCCACCAAGGCCAGGCCGCCCCCCCCCCGCCCCCGGCCATGGCACGGCCGCGCCGCCTGGCCTGCATCCCCGAGCGGCAGCTGGCAGCCTTCCCGGCGGCGGTGGTGGAGGACGAAGCATTCCTGCCCGAGCCCCTGGCCCCGCGCGCGCTCCGCTGGCCAAGTTCGCCGCCCTGCTCGCCAGTCTTCTTCGCCAGCGCGTCCCCAACTTTCCGCAGACGCCTTCGGCTTCTCCGCAGTTTCCAGGATTTCGGCCGCCAGACGTGGGCCGGGTAAGTGCGCCCAGGTGGCTGCGGGTTCGAATCCCCACTGGCCAACTGGAGTGCACCGATGTCTGGAGTTCGTAGCTGGCTCTGTCCAGCCTCACTTTTCCTCTCAGCCACAGGGCAGCGATAAAATTATCCCTGCCCTTCAGGGTTGCCGTAGAGACATCTGATAGGGCATGCAGTAGGCGCTCAATAAACGCTACGCTCCTCCCACTTCCTACGCAGAACTGAGTCTGCAATCAGGCTTTGGGGAAGCGAAGCCAGTCTGCCACCCAGGGTGATCTGAGTACACGTGTTCAGTTCTGTTGGGCTCAGTCTACGGCCTGTGAAGTGGAGCCAACGTTCACTTGGGGTGGGTTTGCCATCAGGCTCGCTCGCTGGGCACCGCGTGCACCTGGCACGGAGGCAAATGGAAATTCCCTTCCTGGACATACCCGGGTGGGCTGCAAGGGCTGGCAGTTTTCCTTTATTCTGGAAACGGGGGTTGGTAGCCTGGAGGACACAGGCTGGCACTGGGGATTCTCCGGAGTCGGGCCCCATTACCCTTTATCCCCACTCTCCGTCCGCACTGGTTAGTACCAGAGTCCGGAGACACAGACTGGAAGAGGGTGCTCCGGGGGTAGGACGTGGACCCGGCGAAAGAGATAGGGGCGGGAGAGAAGAGGAGGAGGGTTGGAGCCACCGGGAGCCCTGAGTGGGGCCGGGGAGGGAGTGGGGGTAGGAATCAGTTCCTCTCTCCGGTTTCTCTCAATGTTTCTGTCCCCCCCGCCCCCCACTTTCTGTTTCTCCTGTCTCTGTTCCGCGCCCCCCACCCTGCTCCACCTCCGGCATCCGCTGTCCCTCCCGCCCGGGTTTTTGTCACCGGACCCCGCACTCCACTGGTGCGGGCGTCTCGTCCCTCCAGGAGCACAAGGCGCTGAGAGACTTCCAGAGGGCACAGCTCGTAGTCAGGATGGGGAGGGGGTGAAGGCGGAGCCAGAGGCGGAGGCAGGGGGTAGGGGAGGGCCCGAAGCATGGGAAACCCGAACCCGGGGAGCCTGCCCCCGCGCCCGCCCCAAGGGAAGGGAGGCAGGCGGGAAGTGTGCGCGGAGTTCTGCCTGGCCCCACAGGAGGAGGCAGGCTCGGAGCCCGCCCTGGCGCTGCGGACTTGAGGACGCCCAAAAGCCCATGGCCTGGAGAGTCACCCGGGAGGGCGGGTGTGGAGGCGGTGCCGCTGCGGGCAGCCGCAGACACCTCGGGCCTGGCGAGCAGTGTACGCAATACCACGGTGCGTGCAGCCGTCCCCATGCGCGCCCGGAGGGCGCTTGGCACCCGTGCGTTCCAGTGCAGCCCGCCGGGCCGGCCCTGGCCCCCTGCCCTAGCACTGTCCTCCGCGGGCCCTGAATCCCTGGTCCACTTCTCCTTCAGCGACGAGGACACCTGTTGGCACCCTCCAGGCAGATCTGTCAGGTGGGTGGCTCACGGCCAGTCCCCTCCTCTTCCACCAAAGGGCTCTGGCTGAGCTGCTGGGGGTGCGCAGTCTGCCTTGGGGAGTCTCTGAAGTGGTTTTCGGCGCCCGCCTGGAGCCCCACCCCTTTCCTTGGTCCTAAACATCTGGGTGCTTCTGCGGGCTTCCTGCAGGTGGTGGCTCTGAAAATGGGTGCTGGGTCCTGCCCCTTACTGCCTACCCAAGATGGGATCCCTTCACCTCTTTGTACCCCTAAACCTGGGCTTCTGGCACTCACCCTGGGAGCAAGTATGAGTGTCCAGTGTCACCTGGGCTCCACTCCCGGGCCACCGGCCTCCAGCCAGGTCCTTCCTTCAGGCCTTACCCTTCCTTCCTCCTTGCCGGGACTGCCAGGCTGAAAACCAAGCTGGGATGGGTGTGGGGAGGAGGTTCCTGCTGGAGCTCCTGGGGGTAGTTGGGCTCTACTGGACAGTGGTGAGGGAGAGACGTGGCCTTTAGGTTCTCAGAATTATTGGGGTACTCCAGCAATATTCTGGGTCCCCTCCAGCAACCCCCTCAGACACCTGGACACACACACTTCACATACACAGCTGTACATGACACAAACAGACACACACACACAGAGCAGTCAGGATCTCCTGAGTGGTGGGGACAGAGAGAACCCCGCAGTCGACCCATGTCCATGGTGACACACAGAAACCCTGGCCTTTCCCAGCCTTCTGTACGCTGCATTGCCTGCGGGAACACACTCTTACTGCGACACACATCCGGACCCGATTCCCACCTGCACATGGTCGCGCGGGAGCACACCTCATACCCACTCGGGAGGCAGGGACAGTCTCAGCACGTGTGTGTGGCACACAGGTCCACCCTCACGAACTCACACGGACTCAGAGACACAGATCCGCACAGGCACTGTGAACACCCCGGCCCCACTCAGACACACAGATGTGGGAGTCCACGCAGACAACCTACATGCACGTAGGTGCCCCGGAACAGCCTCTTACGGTTAACCCCACTGACAGCCGTGTCACCTGGCACCACACGCCTGCCTGGCAGATACACACCTCAGTGTGACCTTCACAAAACAAATGCCAGGCCTTTCCATAAAGGCTACCTGGCACCTCCTACAGGGGAGTGAGTTGGAGTGGGGCAGAGCCTGGGGAGACTCCAGGCCTCCCTGGGGGGAGACAGACACCCAGTGATTGAGCAGGTAGCTTTGTAGCCTGACTCCCTGGATTTGCATCCTTGTTCTGCCGCTAGCCATGTTACTCCTCCTCTCTGTGACTGTTTCTCTCTCTCTCCCTGGAAAATGGGGATGAGTGTGTGTCCAGGCATAGCACGGTGCCTAGCTTGCGGCATTCCAGAGCAGTTGGCTACTTTCATTGTTATGTTTTTTACCAACTGGGACACACCCCCTTTTGTTGCTACACCCCAACCCTTACCCCAGCTTGTTCATTTCCCATTGGCCCCTGCAGCAGAACTCCCTAAATCCTGGTTCTGCCCCTGGGCTGCACAGCCCTCCAGAGGCCCATTTTGATGCTCAAAAGCCCAGGTGGACAGAACTAGAGGCCCTAGAGGGGTGGAGGCAGGTAGCAGCCTCACCTGAGAATGCCACCAAGTGGTCCGCCTATCCCAGGGGGAGTCTTGGGCAGGTCATTTCCCTTCTGATCGAGTGTCTGGACATGTGACTGTGACGTCAGGGCTTGTTGGCTGTCCTTCACTCTCATTTGTGGCTTTGGGTCCCATTGGGACATCTCTAGTGCAGCCTCTAGCCTGAAATTGGGTCACCCTGAGTAGCAGGCCAGGAAGATGTGACTCCCCACAGCCTGGGGGTCTGATTCTGTGGGGTAGCCAGGCTGCAATTCAATAGGCCTAATCTCCTCCCATCTCCCGGTCCACAGCCTAGGGACATGTCTCCTAGAAGCACAGTGGGACCCCAGGGAGCTTCTTCCCATCCCTGCCTCTGGGCTCCTGCTCACAGTGAGTTGAGTCCCCTGGGGCTGCAGTATCCCTTCCAGACGCTAGTTGTTTGCCCTCTGGGACTTGGGTCTCACCTTCCCTAAACTGTGCTTCAGTTCCCGGGGCAGCGGAGGGGTCCTCTCTAGCCGATAGCTCCACTCCCCTTCACAGTGGCACTCAGCAGAGCCCAAAAATCCAGGCTGGGCCTTGGGACACGGGACATGGGATATGATTCTCAGGCATCGAGGCTGCCAACCTCTCACCGCCTTTCTGTGCGTGTCTTCTCATTGAACCCAGGATGTTAACAGAACCCAGCTCACAGAGTTGGTGGGAGATATCGTGGGTTCATGTGCATAAAGCACTGGGTGAAGCCATGCCAAGTGCTCGGCGTCTTGTTACTATTACCATGCATCTAAAAGGGTTAGCCTGGCACCCAGTACAGAGCAGGTGCTCAATAACTGGGCATTATCATCAAAGGCTCAAGCTCATGATTAAGTATTCCATCTTAAGAATATGCTATTTTTTTCTTCCGAAGATTAACATATTAAAGTCACCCTTTTTATTATACATCTATATGAAGTTTTTACTGTGGTAATGTATAAATAACATAAAATTTTTCATTTTAATCATTTTTGAGTGTACAATTCATATCATTAAGTCCACTGACATAGTTGTGAAGCCATCATGGCCATCCGCCCCAGAACTTTTTCGTCTTTCCCCTACCTTAGACCTTAGCACTTACCATTCTACTTGCTGTCTCTATGACTCTGACTCCCCCAGGGATCTCATATGAGAAGAATTGCACCAGTCCA
Organism: Mormoops blainvillei; assembly: GCA_004026545.1. NCBI lineage: Eukaryota > Metazoa > Chordata > Mammalia > Chiroptera > Mormoopidae > Mormoops > Mormoops blainvillei. Next base: position 18,224 of record PVJD01002976.1, on the reverse strand, counting down.
CAACAGATTGCATCAGTTGTTGAAAAGACTATCCTCTTCCCATTGAATGGTATTGGCACACACATCAAAACTATTTTGATCATATATATGAGGGTTTATTTCTAGGCTCTCTAATTGATTCCATTGGTCTGCCTGCCCTTTTGTGTTCAATTTATTTCATTTACCATGTTTTCAAGGTTCATCCATGTGTCAGAATTTCCTTCCTATTTAAGACTGAATAATATTCCTCTGTGTGTGTGTGTGTGTGTGCCACTCTTTATCCATTCACCCATTGATGGATCATGAGTTGTTTCCACTTTCTGGCTATTGTGAATAATGCTGCTATGAACATTGGTATACAAGTAACTGTTCGAGTCTTTGCTTTCAATTCTTTGGAGTGTATATACCTAGAAGTAGAACTCCTGGATCCCATGATGCAGTCAAACCTTGGTTCTTGAATGTTTCCCATCTCAAGCAATTTGGTTCTCAAACAGGCTTCCAGAATGAAATAACTTCAAGAGCCAAAATTCCATTATAATTCTATACTTACATTTCTGAGGAACTGCCAAACCATTTTCCACAGTGGTTGTACCACTTTACATTTCCACCAGCAATGCACAAGTACACCAATCTCTTCATGTTGTCACCAACACTTGTCATTTTTCTTTTCTTTCTTTTTAATATTTTTTCCTTTTTTTAAAGATTTTATTTATTGCCCCAGTGTGGCTCAGTAGATTGGGCTTCATCCTGAAAATTGAAAGGTCGCCAGTTTGATTCTTAGTCAGGGCACATGCCTGGGTTGCAGGCCAGGTCCCCGGTTTGGGGCATGCAAGAGGCAACCGATTGATGTTTCTTTCTAACATTGATGTTTTCCTTCCTCTCTTTTCTGCCTCCCTTCCCCCATCTCTAAAAATAAGTAAATAAATTTTTAAAAAGCAACTGATTTTTGAATATTAATTTTTGTATCCTGCTATTTTACTGAATTTGCTTATCGGTTCTAATAGTTATGTGAAATCTTTAGGGTTCTTTCTATATAGTATCACGCCATCCGCAAATAGAAGATTTACTTCTTCCTTTACAATTTCCTTTTATTTCTTTTTCTTGTCTGATTGCTGTGGCTAGGACTACTAATAACTATGTTGAATAAAAGTCATGATAATGGACATCTGTGTCTAGTTCTTGATCTTAAGGAAAACACTTCTAGCTTTTTACCACTGAGTATGATGTTAGCTGTAAGTTTGTCATATATGACCTTTATTATGTTGAGATATGTTCCATTCCCACTTTGCTGAGAGGTGTTATCATAAACAGATGCTGGATTTTGTAAAATACTTTTCTTGCACCTATTGAAAAGGTCATATGATTTTTATCCTTCATTTTGTTTATGTGGTATATCATGTAAATTTGTGTATATTGAACCAAACTTGCATCCAAGGAATAGATCCCGCTTGATCATGGTGTATGCTCTTTATAATGTATTGCTGAATTGGGTTTGCAAGTAATTTTGCTGAGGATTTTTGCATCTATATTCATCAGGGATAATGATGTATACTTCTCTCTCTCTCTCTCTCACTCAATATCTTTGGTTTTAGAATTAGGGTGATGCTGGCCTTGTAAAATGAGCTTGGGAGACTTCTCTAGAATTTTTTTGGAATAGTTTGAGAAGAATGTTTGAATGTTGGGTAAAATTTACCTGTGAAGCCATCAGTCCAGGACTTTTGTTTGTTGGGAATTTTTTTAATTGCTGATTCAGTTTTGTTAGTAGTTATTGGTCTGTTCAGACTTTTGTTTCCTTTTGATTCAGTCTTGGAAGATTGTATGTTTCTAGGAATTTATCCATTTCTTCCAGATTGTCTAATTTGTTGACATATGATTATTCATAGTATTTTCTTCTTGTAATCTTTTGTATTCTGTGGTGTCAATCATCCCCTCTTTTCTTTCATTTTGTGTATTTGGGCCCTCTCTTTTCTCCTTGGTGGGTGTGATTAAAGGTTTATCCTTTTTGTTTATCTTTTCAAAGAATGAGCTGTTGTTTTGATTGATCTTTTGTGTTGGTGTTTTTTTTTTTAGTCTCTATTTTGTTTATTTCCAACGCTGATCTTTATTATTTCCTTCTCTCTACTCTGGGTTTTGATTGTCCTGCTTTTTCTAGTTCCTTTAGGTATAAGGTTAGATTATTTATTTGTGATTTTTCTTGTTTCTAGAGGTAGGCCTGTAATGCTGTGAAATTCCCTCTTGGGACTTCTTGTACTGTGTCCTATAGATTTGGGGCCACGTATTTTCATTTTCATTTGTCTCATGGTATCTTTTAATATCTTCCTTGATCTCTTTGTTAACTTTTTTATTGCTTAATAGCATGTTATTTACCCTCTACGTGTTTGTGTGTTTTTCAATTTTCTTGTAATTAATTTCTAGCTTCATACCATTGTGGTTAGAGAGGATGTTTGATATGATTTCAATCTTCCTAAATTTATTGAGACTTGTTTTGTGACATAATATGTGTTCCATCCTGGAAAATGTTCCATGTGTGCTTGAAAAGAATGTATATTGTGCTGTTTTGTGGTGGAATGTCCTAAAAATATTAATTAAATCCATCTGTTCTAATGGGTCATTTAAGGCCACTGTTTCCTTGTTGATTTTCTGTCTGGATGATCTATCCATTGATGTCAAGGGGGTGTTAAAATCCCCTGCAGTTATTATATTAGATCTCCCCTTTTATGTTAATCAATATTTTCTTTATATATTTAGGGGCTTCTACTCCCCTAATTGTTTACAAGGTGTGTAACCATTTACAAGAGTTACATCCCATTGTTGAATTGATCCCTTTATCGTTATGAAATTCCCTTCTTTGTCTCTTGTTATAGCTTGGTTTTAAAGCCTACTTTGTCTGGTATACATATTGCTATCCCAGCTTCTTTTTTGTTTCCATTTGCATGAAGTATCTTTTTTGATCCCTTTACTTTCAGTCTATGTGTGTCTTTTGAGCCAAAGTGGGTCTCATGTAGACAGTACGGGTCTTGTATGGATCTTATTTTCTTATCCATTCAGCCACTGTATGTCTTTTTTTTTTTGTATATTTTATTGATTATGTTATAGTTGTCCCCAGCATATGTTTTTTGATTGGAGCATTTAATCTATTTACATTTAAGTGACTATTGATAGGTACATAGTTATTGTCATTTTATTATTCATATGTATATTCTTTTTTCCCCCTTCTTCCTCTTAAAGAAGTCCCTGTAACATTTCTTGTAATAATGGCTTGGTAGTGATGAACTCCTTTAGCTTTTTCTTGCCTGGGAAGTTCTTTATCTCTCCTTTGCTTCTAAATGATAGCCTTTATGGATAGAATAGTCTTGGCTGTAGGTCCTTGCTTTTCATCACTTTGAATGTTATGTGACTATCCCTCCTTGTCTGCAAAGTTTCTGTTGAGAAATCAGCTGACAGTCTTATGGGAGGCCCCCTGTAGGTAACTTACTGCTCTTCTCTTGGTGCTTTTAAGATTATCTCTTTGTCTTTAACCTTTAGCATTTTAATTATGCTGTGTCTTGGTGTGGTCCTCTTTCGGTTCATCTTGTTCGGGACTCTTCGTGCTTCTTAGGCTTGTATATCTATTTCCTTCACCGGGTTAGGGAAGTTTTCAGTCATTATTTCTTCAAATAGCTTTTCAATCCCTTGTGCTCTCCCTCTTCTCCTACTCATACCCCTTTGATGTGAATGTTCATATGGTTGATATTGTTCCAGAGGTCCCTTAAACTATCCTCATTTTTTTTTCATCATGGAACTTGTTTGGTAATTTTTTAAATTACAATACTAATGAAGAATCTCAAATATACCAATAAGTATAGAGTCCAGTATAACAAACATCCATTTTACCTTCTTTACTTATCTTTCTCTGTCCATTCATATACTTCCTCAGAGGTAACCTTTATCATGACTCAGTGTCTAAAAACATGCCTGAAGATATATAATTTTATTATACATTATGTGTCCATAAATGGCATATAATATTGTTCTCCATGGCTTATATATAAATGGTATTGTCATTCATCTTCCTTAACAGTGTTTGTGAGGGATACCTATCCTCATTTTCAAAAAAAAAATTTTTTTTTTTTTTTTTTACTATTTCAATGGGTGTTGGGTGTTTTCCTCTTCCTTGCCTTCCAAATAATTTACTCATTCTTCTGCTTCATCTAATTTGCTGTTGATTCCTTCTAGTGTATTCTTCTTTTCTGACTGGTTCTTTTTTGTGTGTCTATGAACTTTTTTTATATGTACGATCTCTTTGTTGAAGTTACCACTTAGTTCATGTACTCTTCCTCTAAGTTCATTGAGCATCCTTATAACCAGTGTGTTGAACTCTGCATCAGGTAGCTTGGTTGCCTCATTTTGTTCAGGTTTTTTCTTTGAAATTTTCTGTTTTTTCCTCTGAGGCATGTTTCTTTGTCTCATTTGGTCTGCATCTCCGTGATTGTTTCTATGTTTTAGGTAGATTTTCTACATCTCCCAGTCTTGGCCAGGAGGCCTTATATAGTAGGTGGCCTGTGGGGCCCAGTGGTGCAGTCTCCCTGGTTATCTGAGCCCAGTGCTCCAGGAGTGTCCCTTAATGTGGGTTGTGTGGGCCCTCCTTTTATAGTTGAAACTTGATTGACATGGCATGTCTGAGTAGGGCTGACCCTCAGGCTGCCTGGCTGTAAGGACATAACCACAGAGCAGGGTCTGCCACAGCGGGGCCCTGGTGCCTGCTGAGGCCTCCCTTTGGGTGTGCCTTTTGCGGAGATAATCAAGTGGTCCTCTGTTGTGGTCTGAAGCTGGCCACTGAGTGTGTGGGTTCTGGGGTGTCTCAGGAGGGGCTCAGGGTAGGCTCAGGTCAGCTGCTGCCTGTGCCTGGCCCAGGGCCACTGGTAGAAGCTACAAAGCTATCCAGGGTTGGTAGCCACCCATGTTGGGTCAGAAGGTGCATGAGAAAGGCCACACTAAGAGCCGAGGCCAGCTACGACCAATGGCAGACCTGGGGCGTTTAGTAGGAGGCACAGGGCACGTTGAGGCCTGAGGACCTTTAGTAGTTTTTAGGAAAGTCTGCAGCGCAGGCCAGGGCTGGCTGCCTATGAAAAACAGCCCTGGCCCTGGCTGGTGTGGCTCAGTGGATTGAGCGGCGGACTGCGAACCGAAAGGTCACAGGTTCAGTTCCCAGCCAGGGCACATGCCTGGTTTGTGGGCCAGGTCCCCAGCTGGGGGGGGTGTGAGAGGCAACTGATCAGCGTTTCTCTCACACATGTTTCTTTCCTTTTCTTTCTCCCTCCCTTCCCCTCTTTCTAAAAATAAATAAATAAAATCTTGTTTAAAAAGAAGGAAAAGAAAAGCAGCTTCTGAAAGTGGCCTCGGTGATGTGCTGGTTTGTTTTTGAAGAAGTTTGAATTTTTTACTTTAAAATATCAGTTTTCTTTCCTAACATTGGAATATCCGATTACTCAGGGCCTCAACCCCACTCTGCTTTTGGTGTTGGTTGCCCGGCCCTTTGAACATTGTTTTTCTAATTGGAGTAATATGCTCTGATGGGGGTCCGGTGGGCAGAGGGCAGCAGTTAACATTTTGGTCTGAGGAGTCACGAGACTTGGTTTTGAATTCTGCCCCATTTTCGTCTTGCTTTATGACTCAGAACTAATCATTCTCCTCTCTGAACTTTGGTTTTCCTTTGTAAGAGAGAGTCAGTGAAGTCCCTCCATCCTCCCCACACCCCAGAAGAACACTAGAAAAATGGCTCAAGATATGGAAGGTGTTGTTACTGTCCTGTTCTAGGAGACTTCAGACTTATTTCTTAGCAGAGGGAGTACTCAGATACAACCTCATGCTGATTCAACATCAGTAGGACTGGAAAGGGGAGGTTTCCATTTCTTCCCCCCACTCCCTGGAACCCCCCCAGAGGAGAGTCTGAAGTCTGCTCACTAGTCTGACCCCCTCGCTTTAACAATGGTGTAAGTGACCAGACGGCAGTGGGCTTTCCAAGGCCACGGAGCACAGTACAGGCACACAACTCCCATCTCGTACTCAGTTCTCCACGTCAACTGCCTGGCTGAATGCACCCCCCAAGCGGCATGTATGGAGCTGGGAGACTTCGAATTGCCAGTGTTTCTTTGAGCTCTGTGCCAGGCATGGTTCTGAACGTTTTACCTGTGTGGATGCTGGACCTGGATGGCTCAAGGGAGGTGGCGGTTGTGTTCATTGTGTGAATAAGGAAACTGAACTTCGGTCACTTTCTCCAAGTCATACAGCTGGGAAGTGGTACAGAGCCAGCATCTTCCTGCCTCATCCTGAGGGTCTTGGTCTTGCCAGGGGTCCCACTCTCTCCCTTCTCTGTAGCTGTGTCTCTGTCCTCGTCTGTATCTCCATTCCAGCCACACCAGCTTCCCTGCTGGCCCTCAAACAAAAACCAAATCCTACCCCAGGGACTTTGCACTTGCTGTTCCCTCACCCAGGAGTGCTTTCTACCACCTCCTGACCCATGATCTCCCTTCTCCTCTTTCTGGCCCTGCTCAGATGTCAGCTCCTCAGACAGGCCCGCTTCAACCGCAGCAGCTAAAATTGGCTCTCCAGTAACTTGCAGTCATCCACTCAGTTTAATTCTCTGCAAGGCACGACCCAGTTCATGTATTCGTGTATTCATTTATGTATATTATGATTCACTCAATAAATATTTGCTGTGTGTCCACTATGCGCCAGGCCGTGTTCTTGGCCCAAGAGATACCGTGGTAAACAAAGTAGACAAAAATCCCTGATCTGCAGTACTTCGTTCTATAAGGGAAAGCAAACAGTACGGAAGTAAAATATAGATTATGTTCAGTAAGTAGAATTGTTTTCAGAAAGGGAAATATGAAATATTAGGGCAGGGGTGGGAATTTTAAATGTGTGGGTCGCGGGAGGCCTTCCCGAGAAGTCAACATTCGAGCTGAGGCCTGGAGGATGTGAAAAAAGAGCAACTGGAGGTCCAGGCAGGATGAACAGCCTGTGCAAAGGCCCTGAGGCAGAAATCCGTGTGGAATGTTTAGGGAATAGTGAAGAAGCCACTGTGGTTGGAGCAGAGTGAGTAAAGACTAGAGTGGGAGGTCACAGGGCAGGGCCTTGTGGGCTGCAGTGAGGACTTCGGCTTTTCCTCTGAGTAAGCCGGGGTCCATAGAAGGTCCTGAGAAGAGGAGGGATGTAACCTGACTTAAGTGTTTGCAGGGTCCTTTGGCTGCTGACAGGGAAACAGACCAAGGGGCAAAGACAGGGGCCTGGACCCTGGCTGGGTCGCTTGGTTGGTTGGAGCCCTGTCCCACACACCGTAATGTTGTAGGTTTGATTCCCAGTCGGGGCACATACCTCGGTTGTGGGTTCAGTCTTGATTGGGGCACATGGGGGAGGCAGCTGATTGATGCTTCTCTTTTCCTCCCTCTCTCAAAAAAAAAAAAAAAAAGACAGGAGCCAGGGACCAGGGCAGGGGTGGCCCAGGCAAGTGACCAGGTATGGTAACCAAAGAGAGTCTGAGAAGTGTAGCAGTTCTGAATAGATTGGGCAGTGGGGCTGATTTGAGGTGCAATGGAAAAAGTAGTGTCAAGGAGGACCCCACGACATTTGGGGTGTGCACTCTTGCTACGTTAACCTGTTTAGAATCCAGCCCTCCCCATGTCATCTCTGCGAGGGACAGGTCATGTTCTGTCTTGGTCACTGCTGTATCCCCAGCACCTACAACAGGGCCTGGCCCACAGCAACTGTTTGATCTCTGCAATTCTTTGTCTCCCAACTCTTTTGGGGTGTCTCTTTCTTTAACGTCCTTTATCTGCCTCTCACCACTGCCAGGAATTCCCTTGATCCCCTTATTCCTCTTAACCTCCCCAACGCCATCTCAGCCCCCCTGACCCCAGTTTCCGCCTGCCCCTGCAGCTTCGAGGCAGAGAATGGGCCTACACCATCACCCGGCCGCAGCCCCCTGGACTCGCAGGCGAGCCCAGGCCTTGTGCTGCACCCCGGGGTGGCCACCAGCCAGCGCCGCGAATCTTTCCTTTACCGCTCAGACAGCGACTACGACATGTCGCCCAAGACCATGTCCCGGAACTCTTCAGTCACCAGCGAGGCGTGAGCACTCCCTAATCCCACCTGCCAGCTCTTCCAGGCCTGGCTCTGTCACAAGCTGCCCTTCCCAGCAAGGAGGGGGACACTGCCCAAGCCCCCAGACCTGTCCTCCCCAGAGAAGGGTAAACAGCTCCCTTCCCCCTGTCAAGGGCTTAGTCCCTTTATATCATGTCCACCCAGTGAGTGCCCACCCCATCTCTGCCCCCCACCCAGCCACACTGAACCCTTCCCTCAGCTCCAGCCCCCACTCATGTCCACGTAGTCCCCACCCGCCCAGCCTACCCATTGGCTGCAGGGGCCTGTGTCTCTAGCGAGGAGAGAGCACCCCCTCAGTTGAGCCCCTCCCTACCACTGCTTCCTCGTACAGTGTCTACCTCTGCTGAGCCTTCTTCCAACCTGTCCTAAGCCGGCCTCCCTTATCATGAGGCATGAGCATCCCCCAGACCTGCTTAACCCCCTCCCCTCTCATTGGATCCTCCAGCCTTGCCCCTACCCATCGAGGTATCCACCTCTCTGTCCCCCACAAAGGCCCTTTCCTCCCCTACACCCCTCCCCACCCACTGCTCTAACCTGTATGTGTTCGCCTCCCCACCACCCACCTGAGCCCTTCTCCCTGACCTCCATTTCCTTCAGGACTGGCCCCTGTAGCGTGTTCACCATTGTGAGGGTGTAAGTGCGCCCCCTCCCTGCCTACCTGCCTCCCTGGGCCCCACCCCCACAGAGTGTCTGGTACCCCAACCGCAGTCCACTCAGGGCCTTTGGCACCCTGCTGCGAGGACCCTTGACCTACCCCTGTTTTTGATTATAGGTATGCTGAGGACCTCATCGTGACGCCATTTGCCCAGGTGAGACCCCTCTTCTAAGGAGAGGAGGGGCTCCAAACCTCCCCCACACCTGGGGAGGGGGGCCCCGCCCCAGCTACTCTCTCCTTACTGCCACCCCGGGTCCTAGGTGCTGGCCAGTCTCCGGAGTGTTCGCAGCAACTTCTCACTCCTGACCAATGTGCCCATTCCCAGCAACAAGTAAGTCTGGGCTGGGCCCCAACGGCCATGATCACGAGGCTAAGTATACCTGGGTTGCACTCTCAGCTCCGCTGTGTGCCCTTAGGCAGGCACTTGATCTCCCTGGGTCTCTGTTCAGGCAACAGCTCCCTCTTAGCCAGTAAAAACCATTGCAATTCAAATGCCCTGACACAGAAACTTTTATAAACAAAGACCGAGGCATCTGCATACAGGGCGATGAGGCCATAGGCGACCAGCCACCCCAGCCACGGGCCACTCCTGCCCTCATACCAACCTGCCGGGCAGACAGCATCCTGTGGCGCCTCTGTTCCTTCTCCATGCAGTGGGATTTAACAGCTCCTCCATTCGGTGGCTGCTGTGAGGGGCCCAGGGGATGACATATAAAAAGTGCTTGCCTATTGCCCAGCACACAGTAAGTGCTCAACAAATAAGAGTAGTTCTTATTCGGGTCAGGGGTGGCTGAGAGCTGCGGGTCCCTCTGGGAGTCAGGGGGCGGGATGGTCAAGGAAACAGGAACTTTGGAGGCACAAGACCTGACCCTACTGCTGATCAGCCTTGCAGTCTCCAGGAAGCTGGCTCACCCCCGTGAGACTCAGTTTTCTCATCTGTAAAATGGGTTATTGTGGGATTCTATAAGACGCTGCAATTAGAGTACAAGGCAGCGTGCCTGGGACACGCTGAACACTCCAAAAAAGGAACATGAGCACTATTCATGGAGAGGAGGTGGCAGGGACCTGGAGGGGCTGGCACTGGAGCCCCGTTTCATTGCAGGCGATCCCCACTGAGTGGCCCAACCCCAGTCTGCAAGGCCACGCTGTCAGGTAAATAAGCCGAGGGGTAGTGGAAAAGGGCCCTTCTTACTGCCCCGAGGGGGTCGCTCACCCAGGGTCTTTGGCTCGTCCCCTTTCCAGCATCCCACTGGTTGACCCCCGTTACCATGGGCTGGGGCCTCTGTGGGTCTGCCTATGGATCTTCTCATTCACTGCCCCCGCTGCCCCTTCTCCAGAGGAGACATGTCAGCAGTTGGCCCGGGAGACGTTGGAGGAACTGGACTGGTGTCTGGAGCAGCTAGAGACCATGCAGACCTATCGCTCAGTCAGCGAGATGGCGTCCCATAAGGTGTGTGGCCTCGGCTGGCGGGGCTGGGCAGCGAGGGGCCAGCGCTTGGGTGGGGCCTGCAGGGTGGGACCATCCACTGGGTTGGAATCTGTGGGTGGAACCAGCCATGGGGTCGGGCCAATCCCTGGACAGGGCCTGCAGGGTGGGGCCCATGGGCAGGGCCAATCCATTGATAGGGCCTATAGGGTGGGGTCATTCCCTGGGCGGGACCAACCCCTGGGCACAGCTTCAGGACTTGTAACTCCTGTGGATTTTAACTTCTCCCAGGACCTAAGGAGCCTGGTGTGTGTGTGTGTAGGGTGGGGGGTTATCTGGCTGTACATCGGTCCATAGACAATCATCTTTCTTATGGGGGGATTGTGTGCTTCTGTGGTCTACGGATGTGTATCTGTGACTGTGGGTCTGTGTGGCTGTCAATTTGTTGGCTACATATTTGCAGCACTGGGTTGGGTGTGTTCCAAGAGGATCCATCAGGAGTGGCATACAGATGTGTACCTATGGATGATGCGTGGGTGTGCACAGGCAATTATCCGGGGTTGTGTGTGGGTCTTTGCTGGAGGGATGTGTATGTCTATAGGTGTGAATCGGTCCACACTTGTGGTGTGTATCTCCACGTATCTGTGACTGTGTGTGTGTGTGTGCGCACTCACGTGTGCTTGCAGGGCAGCAGGGGAGGGTGCAAGGCTTCTATGTACAGCTGTGCAGACTGTGCTCTGCACAACTCCAGGGGCACCATTCAGAAAGTAGGCAGTGTGAATGATGCTTGCTGGAGTTGTGCGGCATGGTGGCAGCCCCGGTGGGAGGATGCATCTCAGGGAATGAATGTACAGGTGCGGCGTGTCTGTGTTGGGGGCGGTGCTTATGCCTGTGGGTGGGGATTTGTATGGGAACTTACAAGTAAATCTGAGGGCGATTGTGTCCCTGAGGGTGTGTTGAGCATCTGAGAATGTGACTATATCTCTGAATGTGAATCTGTGAGTGCGTGTCTGTGATGGGTGTGTACGTGAGTGTGTATATTCCCTTATGGATTTGCCAGAGTATGTTTGTGTTTAAGGCCACGTGGGTATTTGTGTTTGTTTGAAAGTGTGTCTGAAGGTGTGTTGAGTATGTGTTTATAAGTGGGTCCAGTATCAGAGTGTTTGTCCCCCCACGTGTGTCTCCACGTCTGGGTGTGGATCTATGTTCTTAGAAGGGGCGTGTCTGAAGGCATTTGTATCTCTGAGTACTCAGCTGTGTACCTGTAAATGTGCTGCACGTCAGCATTGTGACTATGTGTGCACAGGACCGAAAGCATCTGGGTATTTGCGTGTGTCCAAGTGTGTCAGGTGTCTGGATGTGTTAGTGTGGAAGGTGTGTCTCAGAGTGTTTGTGAGCATGGAGCATCTGGGTGTGTGTCTTTGTCTCTGGGTGTGTCCACGAAGGGGGTATATCCTTGAGGGGACGGGTACGGCTCTGCCTCTCCCTGCCCCACCGGGGTCCTGGCCAAGGTCCGTGGGCTCCGATGCCCCTTTAACGCCCCCCCACCCCCGGCACCAGCTGACATCACACGCAGCCCGCCAGTGCTGCAGTGAGCACGCACGCACACAGGCGAACACACAGAGCCAGAGCCTCTGAAGCCGCCTCCTGGGACCCTCGCCCTTCTCCTCCATGGGCAGGGGTCCCTGGCCACCTCCAGCTGCTGCTGTGGGGGGGCCCATAGGGGCCAGGGGCTGGCAGACCATGTAACCAGGGCTGCCACCGGGAGCGCGGAGGGGAAGGGAGCCCCCAGCCCTGCTGGGCCGGCCCAGGCCCCTCCGCGGCTCCCCCTTCCACTGCCCACCCGCCCAGCACCCCACCCCCGCCCCAGACGGTGGCTGTTAACCCCAGGACTCCCCAAGCTCGGCCTCTGTGTGTGGCAGCCCTGAGCGGGGCTAAGACTCCAAGATGCCCTTGGTGGATTTCTTCTGCGAGACCTGCTCCAAACCATGGCTGGTGGGCTGGTGGGACCAGGTAGGGGACCTCAGGGTGGTGGATGGGCAGATCTAGCCCTGGCCCTCTGACCTCTGACCCTTCAACCCCTGGTCTGGACTCGTATGTTCAGCTGTGCACGTGTGTGGCCTGGAGATGAATGCTTATGACCGTGGCTCTGTGTGTGGCCCAAGGCTAGGCATGCATGGTGGGTGGCTAGGGGTGTGGGTCTGTCTGGGTGTGACTGTCAGCACACACATGTGTGTCTGCAGTGGCGTGGGGCCACCTGTCTGTATGCTTGTTTGCCTGGGTCATGGCGTGGCTCTGTCTGAGCTCTGACGGCTCTGATTGTGGTGGTGTGTGTTAGACACGTTTGTGAGTGCAGAACTGTGTGATTTTTCTGGGACAGGTGACCCCAAGTGTCAGTGACCACCTTGTCGTATGTGCCCCTCGATTTGCGCGTCTGGGGCTGTGTGAACTGTGTACCGTAGGAATCTGTGTCTGTGTGCGGTTTGTGACTTGTGGGTCCATCTTGCATGTGTGTGTTTCTCCCTCTCTTTATGTGTGTCCAAGGTCTCTGGGCAGCACTGGGTGGAGTGAGTGCTCTGTCCAGTGCGGGCTCTCGGGCTCACCTTTCCTGTCCAGTGTCCCTCCTGCCTCTTCGGTCAGAGTCGGCTTCTGCTTTGGGGGCGCTCTGGCAGAGCTTGGGGGCGGGGAGCTGATGCCCTTTCTCCTCCTTGCACAATGTCACAGCAGATGCTGTGTGAAGTGGCATGGGGGGACCAGGAGGGGCCCCCTAGCCAGGTTCTGGGTATACTCCATTCATCCGTGCATCTGGCCACCCCCTGAGGCTAGGGAAGAGGGGGCTATGCTGGGACGCCCCTCCCCTGGGTGACCCAGCTAGGGCTTCCTCAGCTCACTGTTGCCCCCTGCGCCGGCCAAACCTCTTCTTCACCCAGAACTTGGGAACTGTGTTCCCTCCTTCCAAACTGGTCTGGGTGCTGGGGGCCAGGACCCCCAGGGCATGATGTCAATGCCTGGGGAGACAGAGGCCAGCAGTGGCTCTGGGGAGGCAAGTGTTAAGGGGCCTGTGGCCTGCCCCCCTTTCCCCCAAGCTCAGCAGCTGGTTGGAGGGGGAGTTGCTAAGGAGACTCCCATCACCATGGCAATGGGATTCTCCTGATACCCCATTGGCTCCCTGTTAGTCAGGAGCCCCTCCCTCCCACAGATGCCCCTCTGGCTCCTCCTTGGGGGGAGGGTGTACGAGGATGGGGAGAAGAGCCCCCCTTCCTCAGTCAACGAGGGATATTCTGGGTCCTGAGTCCCCAAGCCTGGGTACCCCCATCCAGAGTTGGCAGGAGGGGAGGGGCTGACCCCTCCCCTCTGGCAGCCTGCTGGTGGGCTCTGCTGGCTGAACAGAGAAGTGGGAGGGACTCATGGGGTCTTCAGAAGTTTTTGGGGTGAGGCTGACTTCCCCCGTTTTCTGTGACCCCATCATTCCTTCCTTCTTGCCTCCTTCACCTTAGTTCAAGAGGATGCTAAACCGTGAACTCACACACCTGTCAGAGATGAGCAGGTCAGGAAACCAGGTCTCTGAGTACATCTCCACCACATTCCTGGGTGAGTGAAGGGTGGCTTGTGGCAGGGGTGCACACCTGGGCTGGAGGGGCCCCTCCAGACCCCGGGTCCTACTGCCCACCTTCACCCAAGAGACCCTGACTCTCAACTCTCCAAAGGTCAAAGTCACCAGTTAAAGAATTCCCATACTCACGATGCCCACAAATTCAGTGGGACCCCAACATCTGTGAAACCCCACATTAAAAAAATCTCTCCAAACTGAAAAGCTCTCCCAAATTTAGTGGAACCCCAGCGGAACTCTGAAACTCAAGAACCCCCCAAAACCCCAAACTCGAATAAAATTCCTAAACTTGAAAATGCCTCCAGGCTGCCCTGGCCAGGTGGCTCAGTTGGTTGAAGCATCATCCTGTACAGCAAAAGGTCACAGGTTCGATTCCTGGTCAGGGCACATGCCTGGGTTGCGGGTTTGATCCCTGGTTGGGGCATGTACAGGAGGTAACTGATTGATGTTTCTTGTCTCTCTCTCTCTCTCTCTCATCGATGTTTCTCTTTCTCTCTCCCTCTTCCTCTCACTCTAAAAGTCAATAAGCATATCCTGGGGTGAAGATTAAATAAATAAATAAATAGAGTGGGGGTAGGGAGAGAAAGTGCCTCCAGGCTGAAGAGCCCCACAAAAGTCAATAGAATCTGCAAACTTATATTCTTCCCAGAATTCATAAGGTTCCCTCAAACTCAAGAGAGATGCCTGACCTCAGTGGGATTCTGAATCATAAGGGAATCTCTGCCCTGAATAATCCACGGAAGAACCCAAAACTTTAAAAAATCTCCAAACTGAAAAGTCCCCCAAATTCAATAGGATCCCCCAACTTTTATGACCCCCTCAGATGCAGTTGACTCCTCCAACTTTAGATACCCCAACTCAATAGGATTCTCAAGCTTAAGAACCTGGAAGAGACTCCCCAAATTTAGAAGAATTTCCTAACTCAGTGGAGCCCAAAGCTCGTGAGAACCTGCAATTCATCCTAACCTCTGAACCCAAGAGTCCACGCTGAGGATATTTCCCACAAACTCAGGATAATTTCACCCTCACAATCTACCACCAAAGGTCCCCAAAGTCAGAAGACTTACCTCCGCCCCACAAAGCTTGAGGGGGGTTCTGATTTTCAAATGCTCCCGCCAGTGGGGGTATGGCTGTCCAAGTACTAAGATCAAGCCGATGGGAGCACAGCATGCAAATGACCCCTGTTAGGCCCTGCCATTGACTGTTGGGCCCCAGGCCACAATGGGTGGCTCTGGCTGGGCTTGGGAAGCTCTCGAAAGCTCAGGAAAAGGGCTCCAGCATCTGGCTCCCAGGCATGCTGGTGTTACAGGGTAGGGGTGGGGTCCATGGAGCCAGAGACCACCTGTCCCACCTCCCTTGCAGTGATGTCTACCCCCACCAGCATTCCCTGTCACCGTGGAGGTGTCTTCCAAGCCAAGGAAGAGTGTCAGGACAGGCAGCGGCTCTCTCTAGCATACCCACTGCAGCTCCGGCTTCGGGCAGACCTTAAAGTCCCCACTGCAGCCCACGACCTCCCAGAAAAATTCCAACCTCCCCTCTGGTTTCCAGCCTATGAGTAACCAACAGCGTGACACCCAGAAGGGATCTGCCCTCCTGGCCGAGACTTCCCAAAGAGAATGGGATGGGGGCTGAGGGCCAGATGAAGGAGTCTCTGAGGGTAAGAGGGCAAGTCATGCTTGCTCTTCTCCACCTTCTACAGACAAGCAGAATGAAGTGGAGATCCCATCACCCACGACGAAGGACGGAGAAAAGCAGCAAGCGCCCCGGCAGAGACCCTCCCAGCAGCCTCCGCCCCCGGGGTCACAGTGCCAGCCCATGTCTCAGATCATGGGGGTGAAGAAACTGATGCATGGCAACAGCCTGACCGATACCAGCGTACCCCGCTTCGGAGTGAAGACAGACCAAGAGGAGCTCCTGGCCCAAGTGGGTGGGGACTCAGCAGGGGCTGGGCTGGAGAGGGGCAGGGGTTCCCTGGGGACAGACTGGGTGTTAGGTTAGCCTGAGACAAGGATTGGGGGATACAGGTCCCTCAGATATCCAAAAGCAGAGCATTCCTATGACAGCTTTCATAAGCCCAAATGGCGTAAAATGAAGAAGCCGTTATCGTTAACTTACGTCTTTATTTCGTGCGTGATCGAAACAATGATGTCCAGTTTTACACTAAGTGTAACACCCGTACGAGCTCTCTCAGGCTTTTCTGCTACCTTAGGACACATCTTGCTGATGGATACACAAAATAAAGTTAGCGAAAGCTCAGATGCCCGCAGACACAGTTCAAAGCCCTGGTGACTGGGCGCTGGGACGCGGCGTTCCTGGGGGAGCAGCTTGGCAGGGCCGCGCTCGCTGCTCAGGGCGCTGCTGCCTCTGTAGCAGCTGTTGCAGAACAAACGCTGAACACTGTTTTCTGTTTCCGATTTTCACCTTTTTTTGTAAAAGCAAAAATCCTCTCGGGGCTTCTCTCAGTTAGCAAAAACACGTACTAACGTAGTTCTTTCGTAAAAGCGAGTGGCATTAACGTGAACTTTCTGAGACTCAGGAGCAGGAGAGGAAGGAGTGAAGCGAGGTGATGGTCTTAGCTACAGACCGGCCTCAGCCTGACCCCATGCAGAGCTCTGGACTGTGGAGTTGAGCCCACCTTGAGGGAAGAGTGTTGGCTTCTGCATCAGTCATTGGCTGGGAGCTGCCCCCAGGGTGGATGGCATCATCCCCTTCATGTAGTTCCTTCAGGGGCAAAAGCAGTTTTCTGGAGAATGAGGCAGCTGTGAGCCTTAGAAGCAAGAGTCCCAGCAGCTGGGAGATGGGTGCAGTGGCCAGTAAAGGGCGTCTGGGCAGAAGCCCAATAGTGTGCACCACAGGCCAGACCCGCATTTGGCTCCTGGCTCTTCCGAGAGACCTTGAGCCAAGGGGCTCTCGCGTTGATTTGGACAATAGGCGTGATGTTCTCTCAGTGGCTCACTCAGATGACATGTATAGTAACCCCCTGCGAGCTGACGCTGGCCAGTGCTAACTAGTGTTTATTGAGCACCTGCTATGTGCTGGTCCTGTTCTGGATCCTGGGAAGATACGGAAAATTAGCCTGTGTTTATTTCCTCCTGGTGCCCATGAGCAGCTTCGCTTGGAGGCTACAAGGTCTTGGTCGCTTCTCTGCCCCTGCCAAATGAGATCAAGGGCTCAGTGCAGCGCCTGGCGGATAACAAGCGCTCAGTGCTGCGGCTGCTTTGTTATTTCTCAGCCCAGCACTACCCGGGCAGTAGATTCTGTGCTGCTGAGCACGCCACCCCCAGGGTGAGCCGTAATGGGGCTACCTGCAGACCAGAGCTCTGCAGGAAAGAGTCTAGATCAGGGCCTCGCGGACTCCTGATCTCTGGCCTCCATCTCCTCCAGGAACTGGGGAACCTGAACAAGTGGGGCCTGAACATCTTTCATGTGTCAGATTATGCCGGGGGTCGTTCCCTCAGCTGCATCATGTACACAATATTCCAGGTAGGGTGGGCTGAGTGGGGCAGGTTGGGGGGCAGTATGAGGGAGGGGGCCCGGGTGGGGAGCCAAGTGCTAGCGGGGAACACCGCCACTCCATACCTGCCCTCAGGAACGGGACCTGCTAAAGAAGTTTGACATCCCTGTGGACACTATGGTGACATATATGCTGACTCTGGAAGACCACTACCACCAGGATGTGGCCTACCACAACAGCCTGCACGCTGCCGATGTGCTGCAGTCCACCCATGTGCTGCTGGCCACGCCTGCGCTGGACGTGAGCCCCGCCTGCCCGGCCTCCTGCCTCCTGAATCCCGTCTGTCTGGCTTGCCCTCCCCGATCTCCTGTTTATCTCTCTGGCCCTGGGTCTCTGACCTCCATCTCTCTCCGACCCATACCCCTCTGTGATCCTTATCTTTTTCTCCTGACCCCCATCCTTCTTGACGCCCCCATCTCTCTTACCCTAGCTCTCTGACCACTCCCCCCAATCTTTCTAACCCCTGTGTCTCTCTGACCGACTCTCTCTGCCTCCAGGCTGTATTCACAGACCTGGAGATTCTTGCAGCCCTCTTCGCGGCTGCCATCCATGACGTGGACCACCCTGGGGTCTCCAACCAGTTCCTCATCAACACCAGTGAGTGGTCCACCAGGGGGGTGGGGCCTGTCGGGATGGAGGCAGCCCTGTGGGTCCTCCCTTCCCCTGATCCCCTGACCCGGCCTGGGCCGCAGATTCGGAGCTGGCACTCATGTACAACGACGAGTCGGTGCTGGAGAACCACCACCTGGCTGTGGGCTTCAAGCTGTTGCAGGAGGACAACTGTGACATCTTCCAGAACCTCAGCAAACGCCAGCGGCAGAGCCTGCGCAAGATGGTCATCGACATGGTGGGTGGGCAGGACGGGGACAGAGCAGGAAAGGTGGCCTGTGATGGGTGG